>CM062473.1:107321205-107394337 GCA_031479575.1 Coregonus ussuriensis | reverse complement strand
AAATTCCTCCACAGCGACGTGAGAGACTGATCAACAACTACAGGAAGCGTTTGGTTGGAGTCATTGCAGCTAAAGGTGGCACAACCAGTTATGGAGTGTAAGAGGGCAATTACTTTTTCGCACAGGGGAATTTGGTGTTTCATAACTTTGTTAATAAATAAAATAAGTATACATTCTTTTATTTATTTTTGTAAATTCAGGTTCCCTTTATCTAATCCTAGGTTTTGGTTGAAGATCTGATAACATTCAGTATCAAAAACATGTACAAATAGAGAAAATCAAGGGGGCAAATACTGACGTCTGTTGTCCAGTGGGTGGGTGCATCCCAAATGCACCCTGTTCTCTATATAGCGCACTACTTTAGACCAGAGCCCATAGGGTTGTAGTGCACTACATAGGGAATAGGGTGCTATTTGGGACACACTCACTGAGCGTTTTCGTCACGAACGTTGAGAGACGGGTCGGACCAAGGTGCAGCGTGAATAGCGTACATGTTTAATAACTAAATAAACATTCAACAAAACAAGACACAACGTAACTTGAAGTCCAAAGGGCTACACACACACCAGACTAACAGGAACAAGATCCCACAATACACAGCAGGCAATGGGCTGCCTAAGGATGATCCCCAATCAGAGACAACGAGCGACAGCTGTCTCTGATTGGGAATCACACCCGGCCAAACCTAGAAACACAACCTAGCACTGCAACATAGAAATAGACTAACCAGATCATAAACATATAATATATAACATAGAAACTCACGCCCTGACCAAACCAACTAAAGACAACGGGCCTCTCAAGGCCAGGGCGTGACAGTTTTGTCCTTCACCTCAACAGTCAGTGGAGAGGGGAGTGAGATGTGGGGCTGCATCATTTTTTAGTCGAAATGTTTTACAATGTTGTAACGGGATCAAATTCAGGTTGTTCAGATGAATATTACGTCTGTTGTAATCGGCTGTTTGTTCCACACAACAACCATTCAGATCAGATCAACAACAACAACAACAACAACCGATATTGCTGTGTGCTACGGCTGTTGCTGTCGGTGCTTTGTGATCATCTGAGGGCCCAGTGATCCTGAATACCAGAGATCTAAGACCGTCCACAGTCAGCAGCATCCACTATTCCGTTGATCTGTTCACAAACCATTTACTACAGAACATCTGCTGAACTGCATCTCAGCTGAGTAAACATAGTATAGGCCTACCTGGGAAACTCCCCCACGGACACTAACAGCACTTAGAGTACGTCCCAAATGGCACCCTATTCCCTACGTAGTGCACTACTTTTGATCAGGGCCCTATAGGGTAGTGCACTACGCAGGGAAGAGTGTGTCATTTTGGGACGCAGGCCGACGTCACTGCTATTCAGATCGCGGCTACACCAAAACAACATTAACCGGTTGATTGTTTTCCCTCAAAGCTTTAGATAATAAACTTAGACATGAGACACATTAATCAAACGTGAACCCTTGTCATTTCTGAGGGTGTTTTCAGCTTATTATGGGATCAGAAAAGACAGACGATTAATCACTGTGTCACCAAGTCACCAAATAGCGTATCACGTTGGCAATATTGCATATCACGTTTGCAGTGACATTTTAAATGTATGTTTCCTGTTTACCAAGGCATCTGAAGTGGAAAGATGTGTGTGTGTGTGTGTGTGTGTGTGTGCGTGTGTGTGCATGTGCCTGCGTGTGTTTTTTTTATAAATAATTTGACCATGTAGAGCAGGAAACCCTCAGATGGTCTAATCAATGATTTAATAATAGTCATATAGGTTATAGGTTGAGAGCTTTTGTGAAGGAGCACAGTTAGAAAGATATGGCATGTAGAAGCAAACCGGATGGACATCATGAAAATGATCGGAGAGGTTGAGGGTAGAGGAAGTTCAGGAGTAAAAACAAACAAAGTAGAATTATTGTAAAATTGACTGTGTCCATAAAATGTATATAGTATGTATAAGCTGGAAGTAGAGGCCTAAGCATTGTTGTTCACTAGTTTACTCCAATTAGGGAAGGGGTGGTGGGGTTGGAAAGTAATAAAGGGAAATATATTTTTTTAAAGGATATGTATATATGTATGTAGATGTATGTATGCATATAATAATAATATGCCATTTAGCAGACGCTTTTATCCAAAGCGTCATGTGTGCATACATTTTTACGTATGGGTGGTCCCGGGGATCGAACCCACTACCCTGGCGTTACAAGCGCCGTGCTCTACCAGCTGAGCTACAGAGGACTACATATATATATGTATGTATGTATTTGTGATTCAACTACTGGTATCAACCCTTAGGCTATGTACCAACCTCCCAGCTAGCACCTAGCGTTCTGAGAACCATATGTTTCTTAGAGCTTGGTGAGAGTGGGGTTGTCCTGTGGTTATTTGGCATACAACCTTGCCAAAACTTTCGGGTAATGATGCAGAATAGTTGCTTGGCTTTGGAACATTCTCAGCACGTTTAAGGAACTTGACAAAAATAGTTGTTTTCTTGGTATTTCTTTACTTTAACAGAATGTTTCCTAAAAGTTCAAAATATATATATTTAATACAAATGTTGGTAATGTTCTAGAAACGTTTTCCAACTGGTTTGACATTATGTATGTTCTCAAATAGTTCAGAGAATGTTAAGAAACAAAAAAAATACATTATTTTTAATGTTTAATTAATTTATACATTATTCAGTGGGAATTCCAGTACTTAAGCATAGTTTTCCTACATGTTTCCTCGTGGTTCTATTTAAAATCATGATCTCAGAACGTTCAGAGAACCTTAAAAAACAACGTTCTTCTGTGGGAATTTCAGAAAACCTTAGTAACGTTCTGAGATGTTATTTAAAAACATATTCATTAGGTTCTCAGAACATTAAGAAAACATCAGTGATGTTCAAAGAACGTTCTAAGAATGTTATTTAAAAACATATACATTCCATTCTCAGCGTCAACAAACTGTGTTCACCAAATAACAACACGGCATGCTAGCTCCATCCTGGTGGTGCGGTGGACTAGTTCCACGAATAGAAAAAAGAAGATCACAGATTTTGAATCTCACTGACGCCGTGTCACAATAAAAAAGAAACGTGTTTGCACGATTAATGCCTAAGCAAATGAATGTCCATGTGTCCTATCTGTGGAGTTCAAAACAGTTAACCTAAGCTGGTAGTGTTATCAAAGTCTTACTGAATTTTTTTTTTTTTTTTTTTTTTTTTTTTTTTTCACCTTTATTTAACCAGGTAAACCAGTTGAGAACAAGTTCTCATTTACAACTGCGACCTGGCCAAGATAAAGCAAAGCAGTGCGATAAAAACAACAACACAGAGTTACATATGGGGTAAAACAAAAATCAAAAAAATACAACAGAAATACAATTAATATACAGTGTGCAAATTTAGCAAGTTATGGAGGTAAGGCAATAAAATAGGCTATAGTGCAAAATAATTACAATTTAGTATTAACACTGGAATGATGTGCAAGAGATGATGTGCAAATAGAGATACTGGGGTACAGATGAGCAAAATAAATAACAATATAGGGATGAGGTAGTTGGGCGGGCTAATTTCAGATGGGCTGTGTACAGGTGCAGTGATCGGTAAGGTGCTCTGACAACTGATGCTTAAAGTTAGTGAGGGAGATAAGCGTCTCCAGCTTCAGAGATTTTTGCAATTTGTTCCAGTCATTGGCAGCAGAGAACTGGAAGGAATTGCGGCCAAAGGAGGTGTTGGCTTTGGGGATGACCAGTGAGATATACCCGCTGGAGCGCAGACTACGGGTGGGTGTTGCTATGGTGACCAATGAGCTAAGATAAGGCGGGGATTTGCCTAGCAGTGATTTATAGATGGCCTGGAGCCAGTGGGTTTGGCGACGAATATGTAGTGAGGACCAGCCAACAAGAGCGTACAGGTCACAGTGGTGGGTATTATATGGGGCTTTGGAGACAAAACGGATGGCACTGTGATAGACAACATCCAATTTGCTGAGTAGAGTGTTGGAGGCTATTTTGTAAATGACATCGCCGAAGTCAAGGATCGGTAGGATAGTCAGTTTTACGAGGGCATGTTTGGCAGCATGAGTGAAGGAGGCTTTGTTGCGAAATAGGAAACCGATTCTAGATTTAACTTTGGATTGGAGATTTTTAATGTGAGTCTGGAAGGAGAGTTTACAGTCTAACCAGACACCTAGATATTTGTAGTTGTCCACGTACTCTAGGTCAGACCCGTCTAGAGTAGTGATTCTAGTCGGGTGGGCGGGTGCAAGCAGCGTTCGGTTGAAGAGCATGCATTTTGTTTTACTAGTGTTTAAGAGCAGTTGGAGGCTACTGAAGGAGTGTTGTATGGAATTGAAGCTCGTTTGGAGGTTTGTTAACACAGTGTCCAATGAAGGGCCAGATGTATACAAAATGGTGTCGTCTGCGTAGAGGTGGATCTGAGAGTCACCAGCAGCAAGAGCGACGTCATTGATATACACAGAGAAAAGAGTTGGCCCAAGAATTGAACCCTGTGGCACCCCCATAGAGACTGCCATAGGTCCAGACAACAGGCCCTCCGATTTGACACATTGAACTCTATCTGAGAAGTAGTTGGTGAACCAGGCGAGGCAGTCATTTGAGAAACCAAGGCTATTTAGTCTGCCAATAAGAATGCGGTGGTTGACAGAGTCGAAAGCCTTGGCCAGGTCAATGAAAACGGCTGCACAGTACTGTCTATTATCGATCGCGGTTATAATATCATTTAGGACCTTGAGCGTGGCTGAAGTGCACCCATGACCAGCTCGGAAACCGGATTGCATAGCGGAGAAGGTACGGTGGGATTCGAAATGGTTGGTGATCTGTTTGTTGACTTGGCTTTCAAAAACTTTTGAAAGGCAGGGCAGGATGGATATGGGTCTGTAACAGTTTGGATCTAGAGTGTCACCCCCCTTTGAAGAGGGGGATGACCGCGGCAGCTTTCCAATCTCTGGGGATCTCAGACGTTACGAAAGAGAGGTTGAACAGGCTAGTAATAGGGGTTGCGACAATTTCGGCGGCTAGTTTTAGAAAGAAAGGGTCCAGATTGTCTAGTCCAGATGATTTGTAGGGGTCCAGATTTTGCAGCTCTTTTAGAACATCAGCTGTCTGGATTTGTGTGAAGGAGAAGCGGGGGGGGCATGGGCAAGTTGCAGCGGAGGGTGCAGAGCTGGTGGCCGGGGTAGTGGTAGCCAGGTGGAAAGCATGGCCAGCCGTAGCAAAATGCTTGTTGAAATTCTCGATTATTGTACATTTATCGGTGGTGATAGTGTTTCCTAGCCTCAGTGCAGTGGGCAGCTGGGAGGAAGTACTCTTATTTTCCATGGACTTTACAGTGTCCCAAAACTTTTTGGAGTTAGTGCTACAGGATGCAAATTTCTGTTTGAAAAAGTTAGCCTTTGCTTTCCTAACTGCTTGTGTAAATTGGTTCCTAACTTCCCTGAAAAGTTGCATATCGCGGGGGCTATTTGATGCTAATGCAGTACGCCACAGGATGTTTTTGTGCTGGTCAAGGGCAGTCAAGTCTGAGGAGAACCAGGGGCTATATCTGTTCTTAGTTCTGTATTTTTTGAATGGGGCATGTCTATTTAAGATTGAGAGGAAATTACTTTTAAAGAACAACCAGGCATCCTCTACTGACGGAATGAGATCTATATCCATCCAGGATACCTGGGCCAGGTCAATTAGGAAGGCCTGCTCGCTGAAGTGTTTTTGGGAGCGTTTGACAGTGATGAGGGGTGGTCGTTTGACCGCGGACCCGTTACGGACGCAGGCAATAAGGCAGTGATCGCTGAGATCCTGGTTGAAGACAGCGGAGGTGTATTTAGAGGGTAAGTTAGTCAGGATGATATCTATGAGGGTACCCATGTTTACGGATTTAGGGTTGTACCTGGTAGGTTCGTTGATAATTTGCGTGAGGTTGAGGGCATCTAGCTTGGATTGTAGGATGGCTGGGGTATTAAGCATATCCCAATTTAGGTCACCAAGCAGTACGAACTCTGAGGATAGATGGGGGGCAATCAATTCACATATGGTGTCCAGGGCACAGCTGGGGGCTGAGGGGGGTCTGTAGCAAGCGGCAACAGTGAGAGATTTATTTCTGGAAAGGTGGATTTTTAGAAGTAAAAGCTCAAACTGTTTGGGCACAGACCTGGATAGTATGATGGAGCTCTGCAGGCTATCTCTACAGTAGATTGCAACTCCACCCCCTTTGGCAGTTCTATCTAGACGGAAAATGTTATAGTTGGGGATGGAAATTTCAGAATTTTTGGTGGCCTTCCTAAGCCAGGATTCAGACACTGCTAGAACATCAGGGTTGGCGGAGTGTGCTAACGCAGTGAATAACTCAAACTTAGGAAGGAGGCTTCTGATATTTATGTGCAGAAAACCAAGACTTTTACGGTTACAGAAGTCAACAAATGATAGCTCCTGGGGAGTAGGAGTGATACTGGGGGCTGCTGGGCCTGGGTTAGCCTCTACATCACCAGAGGAACAGAGGAGGACTAGAATAAGGATACGACTAAAGGCTTTAAGAACTGGTCTTCTAGTGCGTTGGGTACATAGAATAAAGGGGACAGTTCTCCGGGCGTTGTAGAAAAGATTCAGGGCATTATGTACAGAAAAAGATATGGAAGGATATGAGTACAGTTCAGGTAATCCTAAGTGTTGGGTAACAATGAAAGAGATAGCGTCATTGGAGGCATCGATTGAGCCGGTCTCGGCGTGTATGGGGGGAGGAACAAAGGAACTATATGAGACAGTTTGAGAGGGACTAGGGGTTCTACATTGAAATTGTATAATAACAACTAACCCAAACAGCAATAGGCAAGGCATAATTGACATGGGAGAGAGGCATAAAGCAGTCACGTGTTATTAGAGAGAGCTAAGCCACAACTGGAAATAGCGATAACGTTTGGGCTAAGACTAAACAGAATAAACAGGACAGAGTACCGTGTAAAGGAACAGTCCAGCAGGCATCAGCTGTGCAGCTGAGTGATCATAAGGTCCAGTGAACAGCAATATGTGAGTCCGAGAGCAGTTGTATTAAGACTACAACTCAGCTGGGAGTGGGACATGCTTTCAATGGTGCTCTCCAACACCCGACACAAACACTTTGGGGGGGGGGGGGGGGGGGGGGGGGGGGGGGGGGGGGGGGGGGGTTCCCTGACTGCACAGGAGGTTGGTGGCACCTTAATTGAGGAGGATGTGCACGTGGTAATGGCTTGAGTGGAATGGTATCAAATACATGAAACAGGTGGTTTCCATTTGTTTGATGCGATTCCATTCACACCGTTCCAGCTGTTATTATAAGCCGTCCTCCCCTCTGCAGCCACCGGTGTCTGACTGGGACTCCAACCCTGGTCCCTGTGACTGTCATTCCAAAACAATTATATCAAACCCTGGTCTCTGTGACTGTCATTCCAAAACCATTATACCAAACCCTGGTCCCTGTGACTGTCATTCCAAAACCATTATCCCAAACCCTGGTCCCTGTGACTGTCATTCCAAAACCATTATCCCAAACCCTGGTCCCTGTGACTGTCATTCCAAAACCATTATCCCAAACCCTGGTCCCTGTGACTGTCATTCCAAAACCATTATCTCAAACCCTGGTCTCTGTGACTGTCATTCCAAAACCCTTATACCAAACCCTGGTCCCTGTGACTGTCATTCCAAAACCATTATCCCAAACCCTGGTCCCTGTGACTGTCATTTCAAAACCATTATCCCAAACCCTGGTCCCTGTGACTGTCATTCCAAAACCATTATCCCAAACCCTGGTCCCTGTGACTGTCATTCCAAAACCATTATACCAAACCCTGGTCCCTGTGACTGTCATTCCAAAACCATTATACCAAACCCTGGTCCCTGTGACTGTCATTCCAAAACCATTATACCAAACCCTGGTCCCTGTGACTGTCATTCCAAAACCATTATCCCAAACCCTGGTCCCTGTGACTGTCATTCCAAAACCATTATCCCAAACCCTGGTCCCTGTGACTGTCATTCCAAAACCATTATCCCAAACCCTGATCCCTGTGACTGTCATTCCAAAACCATTATCCCAAACCCTGGTCCCTGTGACTGTCATTCCAAAACCATTATCCCAAACCCTGGTCCCTGTGACTGTCATTCCAAAACCATTATCCCAAACCCTGGTCCCTGTGACTGTCATTCCAAAACCATTATCCCAAACCCTGGTCCCTGTGACTGTCATTCCAAAACCATTATCCCAAACCCTGGTCCCTGTGACTGTCATTCCAAAACAATTATACCAAACCCTGTTCCCTGTGACTGTCACTCCATAACCATTATACCAAACCCTGGTCCCTGTGACTGTCATTCCATAACCATTATCCCAAACCCTGGTCCCTGTGACTGTCATTCCAAAACCATTATCCCAAACCCTGGTCCCTGTGACTGTCATTCCAAAACCATTATACCAAACCCTGGTCCCTGTGACTGTCATTCCAAAACCATTATACCAAACCCTGGTCCCTGTGACTGTCATTCCACAACCATTATACCAAACCCTGGTCCCTGTGACTGTCATTCCAAAACCATTATACCAAACCCTGGTCCCTGTGACTGTCATTCCAAAACCATTATACTGTTCCAATCCTCGCTATACATTTTTTATTCTGATGTTATTTTTTTGCTTTATTATTCAGGAAACCTTAACGCACGTTCTGCCTCCTTTCCGATCCGAGCGGCTATTCCTCGGCCTCAAATCGAATGCTAAAATCTAACAAAAATATGAGTCATTTAACTTTTAAAATGTATGTCATTTTATGTGTGGCATAAACACAACCAGTCACAACGTTTTAATCTGATTAGGCTTCTTCAAAAGTCTCCTTTAGGCTACCTGTGCATGTTAATCCAGTCCACTCTAATATAATTCCAGCATCCAAACTGCGCACTGGCCAAAGATACATCTGTTACAACACACCAAACAGTTTAATGACATTTCGGAGATTGTCAAGCCTTCGAACCTGAGTAGGGAGGGATGTTTTTTCAGTTTTTCGAGATTGACATATGTAAATACAGAGAAGGAGGAGCTCAACACGGGGGGGCTAGCTAGCTAGTTAGCGGTGTGCGCTAGTAGCGTTTCAATCTGTGACGTTATTCGCTATGAGACCTTGAAGTAGTTATTTCCCTTAAGGCATCAGCATGCTTCCCAGCTGAAACAGTTTGGAACAGTTCGTACATATATTATGACGACATGTTGTGATGTTTTTGTACTCCGGCAAAGGTTTATTCAGCTGTTTGGGCACATTACTCTACACTACACCATACTACACTGTACTACACTATACTATACTACACCACATAACACTACACTATACTAAACTATACTATACTACACCACATAACACTACACTATACTAAACTATACTATACTACACCACATAACACTACAATATACTAAACTATACTATACTATACTACACCACATAACACTACACTATACTAAACTATACTATACTATACTACACCATATAACACTACACTATACTAAACTGTACTATACTACACCACATAACACTACACTATACTAAACTATACTATACTACACCACATAACACTACACTATACTAAACTATGCTATACTACACCACATAACACTACACTATACTAAACTATACTATACTACACCACATAACACCACACTATACTAAATTATACTATACTACACCACATAACACTACACTATACTAAACTATACTATACTACACCACATAACACTACACTATACTAAACTATACTATACTACACCACATAACACTACACTATACTAAACTATACTATACTACACCACATAACACTACACTATACTAAACTATACTATACTACACCACATAACACTACACTATACTAAACTATACTATACTACACCACATAACACTGCACTATACCAAACTATACTATACTATACTACACCACATAACACTACACTACACTACACTATACTATACTACACTATACTACACCACATAACACTACACTATAGTAAACTATACTATACTACACCACATAACACTACACTATACTAAACCATAGTATACTATACTACACCACATAACACTATACTATACTATACTATACTATACTACACCACATAACACTACACTATACTATACTACAAAACACTACACTACACTATACTAAACTATACTATACTACACCACATAACACAACACTATACTAAACTATACTATACTATACTACACTATACTATACTACACAACATACCACTACACTATACTACACTATACTACACCACATAACACTACACTATACTATACTATACTACAAAACACTACACTAAACTATACTAAACTATACTATACTACACCACATAACACTATACTATACTATACTATACTATACTACACCACAAAACACCACAAAACACTACACTATACTACACTACACTATACTACACCACATACCATTATACTAAACTATACTAAACTATACTACACCACATAACACTACACTATAATATACTAAACTAAACTAAACTACACCACATAACACTACACTATACTCAACTATACTATACTACACCACATAACACTACACTATACTAAACTATACTACACCACATAACAATACACTATACTAAACTATACTACACCACATAACACTATACTAAACTATACTACACCACATAATACTATACTATACTATACTATACTATACTATACTATACCACATAGCACTACACTATACTAAATTATACTATACTACACCACATAACACTACACTAAACTATACTAAACTATACTATACTACACCACATAACACTACACTATACTAAACTATACTAAACTATGGTGTAGCACAGTGAAGCATGGTGGTGACAGGTGATTATTCACAGAGACTGATCATGTTCTGAGGTGACAGGTGATTATTCACAGAGAGTGATCATGTTCTGAGGTGACAGGTGATTATTCACAGAGAGTGATCATGTTCTGAGGTGACAGGTGATTATTCACAGAGAGTGATCATGTTCTGAGGTGACAGGTGATTATTCACCGTGACTGCATCCCAAATGGCACCCTATTCCCTCTATAGTGCGGCACTACCCGTCCCTATGAGCCCTGGTCTAAAGTAGTGCACTATATACAGAATAGGGTCCATTTGGGACGCAGCTACTGAGTGGGAGGAGGATGGAGAAATCACCAGGCCAAATGTCTGGAATGGACACGTTAATGACATCTATCCCCTCACTTCTCTCAGGGTGGTGACACACACACACACACACACACACACACACACACACACACACACACACACACACAGACATACACACACACACAATCTTTATTAGAATTAATGATGTTTTTAATTGCAGGTCCATCAGGTGTTGTGTATCAGTTAGGGGTTTCAGATTAGGATTGGCATATCTCCTTGTGGTTGTGTGTGTGTGTGTGTGTGTGTGTGTGTGTGTGTGTGTGTGTGTGTGTGTGTGTGTGTGTGTGTGTGTGTGTGTGTGTGTGTGTGTGTGTGTGTGTGTTAGTGAGCATTTCTCAATTTCTCCTTTACTAAAATAATCCATCCACCTGACCAGGTGTGGCATATCAAAAAGCTGATTAAACAGCATGATCATTACACAGGTGCACCTTGTGCTGGGGACAATAAAAGGACACTCTAAAATGTGCAGTTTCTCACACAACACAATGCCACAGATGTCTCAAGTTTTGAGGGAACGTGTAATTGTCATGCTGACTGCAGGAATGTCCTCCAGAGCTGTTGCCAGAGAATTGAATGTTCATTTCTCTACCATAAGCCGCCTCCAACATCGTTTTAGAGAATTGGGCAGTATACATCCACCGGCCTCACAACCGCAGACCACGTGTATGGCGTTGTTTGGGCTAGCGGTTTGCTCCATGGTGGCGGTGGAGTTATGGTATGGGCAGGGGTGGGGTGGTTGTAGCTATGTGGGGAGAGAGGGAGAAGGGGGTGGGGGTGGTTGGGGAGAGAGGGAGAAGGGGGTGGGGGTGGTTGGGGAGAGAGGGAGAAGGGGGTGGGGGTGGTTGGGGAGAGAAGGAGAAGGGGGTGGGGGTGGTTGGGGAGAGAGGGAGAAGGGGGTGGGGGTGGTTGGGGAGAGAGGGAGAAGGGGGTGGGGGTGGTTGGGGAGAGAGGGAGAAGGGGGTGGGGGTGGTTGGGGAGAGAGGGAGAAGGGGTTGGGGGTGGTTGGGGAGAGAGGGAGAAGGGGGTGGGGGTGGTTGGGGAGAGAGGGAGAAGGGGGTGGGGGTGGTTGGGGAGAGAGGGAGAAGGGGGTGGGGTGGTTGGGGAGCGAGGGAGAAGGGGTTGGGGGTGGTTGGGGAGAGAGGGAGAAGGGGGTGGGGGGTGGTTGGGGAGAGAGGGAGAAGGGGGTGGGGGTGGTTGGGGAGAGAGGGAGAAGGGGGTGGGGTGGTTGGGGAGAGAGGGAGAAGGGGGTGGTTGGGGAGAGAGGGAGAAGGGGGGTGGTTGGGGAGAGAGGGAGAAGGGGGTGGGGGTGGTAGTAGGGATGTCTCATGTCAGTAATGGGCAGAGCAGAAAACAGGTCCTCAAATGAGAAATGTGAGACATAGTTTAGAATGTTGTTGATGATGTTGTCAGGGTTACCCTCATTGGCTGATGAGCAATAAACAAGGACACTCCCATGAACACCCGTGTGCTCCATCTCAAGTACAAGATCATGTGATGTCTCTCTCAGGAATTGTCTATACTCTTCACTGACCAGGTTGGAATTGTGGTCCTGCATGCCTCTCCAAAGGACTTGAATTGCCCTCACGTATGTCCTTGCAGTTGCATGAGGTAGCACAATTGTCACAGCAGATATTGGTTGGCTGACCTTATCGCCTGCGGCTGGTACTGTTGGGTTAGGTCAGGTGACTCATCTTTCAAGGCTGCCATGATGTGCAGTTTTTATGTGCTCAGGTGTCTCTGAGTGAATGTTGAAAAAGCCTGTTTTCCAGTGTGTCCTCTGCTCCTGCTGGATGCACACGTTTCTCCCCAAAGAAAAACCCTGTTGTACAGCAAAGAACAGTCTTCAATTATCTTACAGTATATGACTGCTCTCGGGGGTCTCGGGCCTCTTTGACTCCAACTCTGTGAGCAACCATGAAAACGTCTTTTCAGGGTCAGACGACACCTTCTTCACTGCCAGTCTGATGTTGTCCCTGTCAGGGCTTTTGAATTTGTATTTATATTTATTATCGATCCCCATTAGTTCCTGCCAAGGCAGCAGCTACTCTTCCTGGGGTTTATTATGGATCCCCATTAGTTCCTGCCAAGGCAGCAGCTACTCTTCCTGGGGTTTATTATGGATCCCCATTAGTGTGGGGTTTATTATGGATCCCCATTAGTTCCTGCCAAGGCAGCAGCTACTCTTCCTGGGGTCCAGCAAAATTAAGGCAGTTCATACAATTGTAAAAACATCACGAATACATTCACAGATTTCACAACACACTGTGTGCCTTCAGGCCCCTACTCCACCACTACCACATATCTACAGTACAAAATCCATGTGTACGTGTGTGTATAGTGCGTATTTTATCGTGTGTGTGTGTATGCATGTTTCAGTACTATCTATGTTGTCGTTGGTTTCAGTACTATCTACGTTGTCATTGGTTTCAGTACTATCTACGTTGTCATTGGTTTCAGTACTATCTACGTTGTCGTTGGTTTCAGTACTCTCTATGTTGTCATTGGTTTCAGTATTATCTACGCTGTCATTGGTTTCAGTACTCTCTATGTTGTCATTGGTTTCAGTACTATCTACGCTGTCATTGGTTTCAGTACTCTCTATGTTGTCATTGGTTTCAGTATTATCTACGTTGTCATTGGTTTCAGTACTATCTACGCTCTCATTGGTTTCAGTATTATCTACGTTGTCAATGGTTTCAGTACTATCTATGTTGTCATTGGTTTCAGTACTATCTACGTTGTCATTGGTTTCAGTACTATCTACGTTGTCATTGGTTTCAGTACTATCTACGTTGTCATTGGTTTCAGTACTATTTACGTTGTCATTGGTTTCAGTATTATCTATGTTGTCATTGGTTTCAGTACTATCTATGTTGTCATTGGTTTCAGTACTATCTATGTTGTCATTGGTTTCAGTACTATCTACGTTGTCATTGGTTTCAGTACTATCTTCATTGTCATTGGTTTCAGTACTATCTATGTTGTCATTGGTTTCAGTACTATCTACGTTGTCATTGGTTTCAGTACTATCTACGTTGTCATTGGTTTCAGTACTATCTACGTTGTCATTGGTTTCAGTACTATTTACGTTGTCATTGGTTTCAGTATTATCTACATCGTCGTTGGTTTCAGTACTATCTATGCTGTCATTGGTTTCAGTACTATTTACGTTGTCATTGGTTTCAGTATTATCTACATCGTCGTTGGTTTCAGTACTATCTATGCTGTCATTGGTTTCAGTACTATCTACGTTGTCATTGGTTTCAGTACTATCTACGTTGTCATTGGTTTCAGTACTATCTATGTTGTCATTGGTTTCAGTATTATCTATGTTGTCATTGGTTTCAGTACTATCTACGTTGTCATTGGTTTCAGTACTATCTTCGTTGTCATTGGTTTCAGTACTATCTATGTTGTCATTGGTTTCAGTACTATCTACGTTGTCATTGGTTTCAGTACTATCTACGTTGTCATTGGTTTCAGTACTATTTACACTGTCATTGGTTTCAGTACTATCTATGTTGTCATTGGTTTCAGTACTATCTATGTTGTCATTGGTTTCAGTACTATCTATGTTGTCATTGGTTTCAGTACTACGTCTTCTTTCCTCTTTCTTACAATACCTCTCTAACTTTGGCATTTAAGTTCATTTCCATTCTAGGGTCTCAGCACCACAGCTGACATCGACTGTCAACGTCCGTGCCTCTGTCTGCGTGCCAAACGAGCAGGCACTTTGTTCTTCTCACGGTGTAAATTCAGTTTGTGGTTGCTGATCCACAGCACTGGTTCCTTAATATTTCAATTTGTGCAACAGGTTTATTTAGAAGTTCTGGAAGCTTGGGTAGAACCTGCCAGGTGTCAAGGCAAACACCTGATCAAGAAGTACACTTTATGATTGTTGTCCTCAGATCTTCTTGAGATTGAGTGCTTTCCAAACTCTGGTTTCAGCTCACAGTCTTTATCAAATCACTGCATGAGGTCTGTCTGCTCTCCAATGGTCCTGCTGACTTCCTGTCTAATGTCAGACTGGTCCTCCTGACTTCCTGTCTAATGTCAGAATGGTCCTGCTGACTTCCTGTGCGATGTCAAACTGGACATGGGACCTTGATGTTGGATGAGGTCTTTTGTGAGGCGCACATGGTGTTCACAGTTCTTGCATCAACTACTTTGGTATGACCCTGCCTTACACAGGAAGCGGCACAGGTCCTAATCCAGGCACTTGTCATCTCCCGTCTGGATTACTGCAACTCGCAGAAGTAGTTGTCATGGTGACATTAAATAAAAGGAAAGTCCGATTTTAATATCTGAGACTGTCATCGTGCAACACATTTGCAATGATGTAAACTTTGTATGTGCCACATAAAAAAATGGGCTTTATCAGTTACTTCCTTGTCAAGGAACAAAACTATGTATGAATTATCTGGGCAACAATTAGCACTATGATCAACTGAAGATATGACTAAATGTAGCTTACATTTGTGAGCCTGTAGGACATGTCTTCTAAAGCCATCACTCAGTGTGACAGGTTTATAAGGGGTTATGTCTTCTAAACCCATCACTCAGTGTGACAGGTTTATAAGGGGTTATGTCTTCTAAAGCCATCACTCAGTGTGACAGGTTTATAAGGGGTTATGTCTTCTAAAGCCATCACTCAGTGTGACAGGTTTATAAGGGGTTATGTCTTCTAAAGCCATCACTCAGTGTGACAGGTTTATAAGGGGTTATGTCTTCTAAAGCCATCACTCAGTGTGACAGGTTTATAAGGGGTTATGTCTTCTAAACCCATCACTCAGTGTGACAGGTTTATAAGGGGTTATGTCTTCTAAAGCCATCACTCAGTGTGACAGGTTTGTAAGGGGTTATGTCTTCTAAACCCATCACTCAGTGTGACAGGTTTATAAGGGGTTATGTCTTCTCGGTGTGACAGGTTTATAAGGGGTTATGTCTTCTCGGTGTGACAGGTTTATAAGGGGTTATGTCTTCTAAAGCCATCACTCGGTGTGACAGGTTTATAAGGGGTTATGTCTTCTCGGTGTGACAGGTTTATAAGGGGTTATGTCTTCTTGGTGTGACAGGTTTATAAGGGGTTATGTCTTCTCGGTGTGACAGGTTTATAAGGGGTTATGTCTTCTAAAGCCATCACTCGGTGTGACAGGTTTATAAGGGGTTATGTCTTCTCGGTGTGACAGGTTTATAAGGGGTTATGTCTTCTAAAGCCATCACTCAGTGTGACAGGTTTATAAGGGGTTACGTCTTCTCGGTGTGACAGGTTTATAAGGGGTTATGTCTTCTCGGTGTGACAGGTTTATAAGGGGTTATGTCTTCTCGGTGTGACAGGTTTATAAGGGGTTATGTCTTCTCGTCGTGACAGGTTTATAAGGGGTTATGTCTTCTAAAGCCAGTGTGTAGTCCAGTCACATTAAAGCCCAGAAGGTGAATGGTTTGTTCCTGTTCCAGTTGTCCAGTTGGACCATAAACACGGCATGCATCAACAGCAATGGAAACTATTTACCTCAGTTAGACCAGAAGGCCTCTTTTACAAAGGAGACCTGAACTTGTTTAGGATGGCAAGCTCATCCCTATGAGCAGTCATCAAATACATCCATCTTTCAATATTCAGTTGAGTCATCTCTTCCTTTTTTCTGTACTATAGCATCGGAGTTGACAGTTGACTCCCAACAGAACCTCATATAGACGAGAGAGAGAGGAGGATATCAGCGCCTGGATCATACTGTTGGCTGAATAGTATATTCTGCTCTGTTCTGGTGTCTTCATTCAACTCATTGACCGGTGTGCTGTGTCTGTGTGATATGGCCATGTCTTTGACCTGGCTGGAGCAGAGGATCTGAACACAGGCTGTGTCCCAAATTTTACATTAAAAAAACAAACATTGTTAGTCATTTTAGCAGACGCTCTCATCCAGAGCGACTTACAGTTAGTGAGTGCATACATTTTTCATATTGGCCCCCCGTGGGGATCGAACCCACAACACCGGTGTTGCAAGCGCCATGCTCTACCAACTGAGCTACAGGAGGCCCTTCAAATGGCATCCTATTCCCTATGTAGTGCACTACTTTTGACCAGGGACCATGGACCCTATTCCCTATGTAGTGCACTACTTTTGACCAGGGACCATGGACCCTATTCCCTATGTAGTGCACTACTTTTGACCAGGGACCATAGGGCTCTGTATGGAACAGGCAGCCACGCTACTGTTTTAAAGACAGATGTGGTGAATTGTTCAGCGGAGACAGAAGATAATTGGTGGGGAGGAACGTTTGACCGTACAAGGACACATCCATCTGACTGCCACTGTTGTGTGTTTGTTGAAATATGTCAAGGGGTTAACTTATTCCTACACACACACACACACACACACACACACACACACACACACACACACACACACACATACACACACACACACACACACACACACACACACACACACACACACACACACACACACACACACACACACACCGGACTAATTAGAATAGGAATTAGCTGAGGATACATCCCATTCCTTGTCCTCTGTGATTCATGGAAGATACAGCCATAACATCCTCAGAATAAAAATGTGTTGTATCATACCGTACACCAGATAGGTCCAGTGAAATGTGTTGTATTATCCCATACACCAGATAGGTCCAGTGAAATGTGTTGTATTATACTGTACACCAGATACAGTGCATTCGGAAAGTATTCAGACCCCTTTACTTTTTCCACATTTTTTGTTACGTTACAGCCTTATTCTAAAATGGATTACATTAAATTTTTTCCTCATCAATCTACACACAATACCCCATAATGACAGAGCAAAAACAGGTTTTTAGAAATGTTCGCAAATGTATAAAAAATAAAATATAAAAGGAAATATCACATTTACATAAGTATTCAGACCCTTTACTCAGTACTTTGTTGAAGCACCTTTGGCAGCGATTACAGCCTTGAGTCTTATTGGCTATGACGCTACAAGCTTGGCACACCTGTATCTGGAGAGTTTCTCCCATTCTTCTCTGCAGATCCTCTCAAGCTCTGTCATGTTGGATGGGGAGCGTCGCTGCACAGCTATTTTCAGGGTCTCTCCAGAGACGTTCGGTCGGGTTCAAGTCCAGTAGTACAGCACCCCTGGAGCAAATTAGGGTTAAGTGCTTTGCTCAACAGCACATCAGATCTGTCACCTTGGGTATTCAAACCAGCGACCTTTCGGTTACTGGCTCAATGCTCTAAACCGCTAGGCTACCTGCCGCCCATTAATAAATGCATCTATTTGTCTGAAGATGTTGTGTGAAACATTGGGAGAGGAACAGAGAGCACAGCATGGAGAACGGATGAACAGAACAGAGGAGTGAAGCTGTGTTGATCTAAACAGATTACAAACAGAGAGGAGTGAAGTTGATAAGACAGAGAAGGAAATGGAATATCAGATGAGATCACCAGATGAGTGAGCCAATGACTTTGCCAGAAGACTGAGTCAAAACAGAATGATACGAAACAGGCCTGGAGTGACTCACATCGCCTCTAAGTCAGTCCCATGTCAGTCAAAGGCTGCTCTACATGCAGATGATTTGCTTCACAATGACAAACATGGAGTTGGCATGGCAACGCAAAAACAGATCTGGGACCAGGCTGAGGCTCCTAGACATGTCAATGTTTTTCATTTACATTTCCACTCCACTTGAATGTACAAACTGTATAGGTATTCTACCTAAGTCTAGGACTACTTAGAAATACCCACCGCAAGGCAGCTCTCATCATGCCTGTCTGATATTGCCTGAACCATCTGTTACCAACTTAAATCTGTTATCAGAACCCTTCAGTTAGAATTACAGATCATCCTCAATCAAAGTCTATTGCAGAGTTACGGAGTCCCCAAGAGAAATTCACACCCTCTACTCTGCATACCATGACAATAATAATTTATTTGGAATTAAGGTTCGGACTTCCCCACCTACACGAAGTGGACAGATGGGCTGGATCAAATGTCTGCCTGCCAGTGGGTTGATATTAAATCAACATTGGTCACGTGGCGCATCTGGGGAGATGTCTTGGTGAGGGTGTATGGTCTGCTGATTTAACTGAGCTGATCTACTGTTGATCACTACCAGACAGACCAGGATGATGTGAAGCAGCTTACAGTCAATTGTGTAGATGGAAGTACAATTCACACCTGGGTTCACGGTTTCTTTTAGCCTGCCTGGAGTCTTTAGCCTGCCTGGAGTCTTTAGCCTGCCTGGAGTCTTTAGCCTGCCTGGAGTCTCTAGCCTGCCTGGTCTTTAGCCTGCCTGGAGTCTCTAGCCTGCCTGGAGTCTTTAGCCTGCCTGGAGTCTTTAGCCTGCCTGGTCTTTAGCCTGCCTGGAGTCTTTAGCCTGCCTGGTCTTTAGCCTGCCTGGAGTCTCTAGCCTGCCTGGAGTCTCTAGCCTGCCTGGAGTCTCTAGCCTGCCTGGAGTCTTTAGCCTGCCTGGAGTCTTTAGCCTGCCTGGAGTCTCTAGCCTGCCTGGAGTCTCTAGCCTGCCTGGAGTCTTTAGCCTGCCTGGAGTCTCTAGCCTGCCTGGAGTCTTTAGCCTGCCTGGAGTCTCTAGCCTGCCTGGAGTCTCTAGCCTGCCTGGAGTCTCTAGCCTGCCTGGAGTCTTTAGCCTGCCTGGAGTTGGAGTCTTTAGCCTGCCTGGAGTCTCTAGCCTGCCTGGAGTCTCTAGCCTGCCTGGAGTCTTTAGCCTGCCTGGAGTCTCTAGCCTGCCTGGAGTCTCTAGCCTGCCTGGAGTCTCTAGCCTGTCTGGAGTCTCTAGCCTGCCTGGAGTCTTTAGCCTGCCTGGAGTCTCTAGCCTGCCTGGTCTTTAGTCTGCCTGGAGTCTTTAGCCTGCCTGGAGTCTTTAGCCTGCCTGGAGTCTTTAGCCTGCCTGGAGTCTTTAGCCTGCCTGGAGTCTTTAGCCTGCCTGGTCTTTAGCCTGCCTGGAGTCTCTAGCCTGCCTGGAGTCTTTAGCCTGCCTGGAGTCTTTAGCCTGCCTGGAGTCTTTAGCCTGCCTGGAGTCTCTAGCCTGCCTGGAGTCTCTAGCCTGCCTGGAGTCTTTAGCCTGCCTGGAGTCTTTAGCCTGCCTGGAGTCTCTAGCCTGCCTGGAGTCTTTAGCCTGCCTGGAGTCTCTAGCCTGCCTGGTCTTTAGCCTGCCTGGAGTCTCTAGCCTGCCTGGAGTCTTTAGTCTGCCTGGAGTCTTTAGCCTGCCTGGTCTTTAGCCTGCCTGGTCTTTAGCCTGCCTGGAGTCTCTAGCCTGCCTGGAGTCTTTAGCCTGCCTGGAGTCTCTAGCCTGCCTGGAGTCTTTAGCCTGCCTGGTCTTTAGCCTGCCTGGAGTCTTTAGCCTGCCTGGAGTCTTTAGCCTGCCTGGAGTCTTTAGCCTGCCTGGTCTTTAGCCTGCCTGGAGTCTTTAGCCTGCCTGGAGTCTCTAGCCTGCCTGGAGTCTTTAGCCTGCCGGGAGTCTTTAGCCTGCCTGGAGTCTCTAGCCTGCCTGGAGTCTTTAGCCTGCCTGGAGTCTTTAGCCTGCCTGGAGTCTTTAGCCTGCCTGGAGTCTTTAGCCTGCCTGGAGTCTTTAGCCTGCCTGGAGTCTTTAGCCTGCCTGGAGTCTTTAGCCTGCCTGGAGTCTTTAGCCTGCCTGGAGTCTCTAGCCTGCCTGGTCTTTAGCCTGCCTGGTCTTTAGCCTGCCTGGAGTCTCTAGCCTGCCTGGAGTCTTTAGCCTGCCTGGAGTCTTTAGCCTGCCTGGAGTCTTTAGCCTGCCTGGAGTCTCTAGCCTGCCTGGTCTTTAGCCTGCCTGGAGTCTTTAGCCTGCCTGGAGTCTTTAGCCTGCCTGGTCTTTAGTCTGCCTGGAGTCTTTAGCCTGCCTGGAGTCTTTAGCCTGCCGGGAGTCTTTAGTCTGCCTGGAGTCTCTAGCCTGCCTGGTCTTTAGCCTGCCTGGAGTCTCTAGCCTGCCTGGAGTCTTTAGCCTGCCTGGAGTCTCTAGCCTGCCTGGAGTCTCTAGCCTGCCTGGAGTCTCTAGCCTGCCTGGAGTCTTTAGCCTGCCTGGAGTCTTTAGCCTGTCTGGAGTCTTTAGCCTGCCTGGAGTCTTTAGCCTGCCTGGAGTCTCTAGCCTGCCTGGAGTCTTTAGCCTGCCTGGAGTCTCTAGCCTGCCTGGAGTCTCTAGCCTGCCTGGAGTCTCTAGCCTGCCTGGAGTCTTTAGCCTGCCTGGAGTCTCTAGCCTGCCTGGAGTCTCTAGCCTGCCTGGAGTCTTTAGCCTGCCTGGAGTCTTTAGCCTGCCTGGAGTCTTTAGCCTGCCTGGAGTCTCTAGCCTGCCTGGAGTCTTTAGCCTGCCTGGAGTCTCTAGCCTGCCTGGAGTCTTTAGTCTGCCTGGAGTCTCTAGCCTGCCTGGAGTCTCTAGCCTGCCTGGAGTCTTTAGCCTGCCTGGAGTCTTTAGCCTGTCTGGAGTCTTTAGCCTGCCTGGAGTCTTTAGTCTGCCTGGAGTCTCTAGCCTGCCTGGAGTCTCTAGCCTGCCTGGAGTCTTTAGCCTGTCTGGAGTCTTTAGCCTGTCTGGAGTCTTTAGCCTGCCTGGAGTCTTTAGCCTGCCTGGAGTCTTTAGCCTGCCTGGAGTCTCTAGCCTGCCTGGAGTCTCTAGCCTGCCTGGAGTCTCTAGCCTGCCTGGAGTCTTTAGCCTGCCTGGAGTCTTTAGCCTGCCTGGAGTCTCTAGCCTGCCTGGAGTCTCTAGCCTGCCTGGAGTCTCTAGCCTGCCTGGAGTCTTTAGCCTGCCTGGAGTCTTTAGCCTGCCTGGAGTCTTTAGCCTGCCTGGAGTCTCTAGCCTGCCTGGAGTCTTTAGCCTGCCTGGAGTCTTTAGCCTGCCTGGAGTCTTTAGCCTGCCTGGAGTCTCTAGCCTGCCTGGAGTCTTTAGCCTGCCTGGAGTCTTTAGCCTGCCTGGAGTCTCTAGCCTGCCTGGAGTCTTTAGCCTGCCTGGAGTCTTTAGTCTGCCTGGAGTCTCTAGCCTGCCTGGAGTCTCTAGCCTGCCTGGAGTCTCTAGCCTGCCTGGAGTCTCTAGCCTGCCTGGTCTTTAGCCTGCCTCTAATCCATGGCTTTTTACATTTTTACATTTTTAGTCATTTAGCAGACGCGTTGCAAGCGCCTGTCACACCCTGGCTCTGGGACTCTTTATGTTGAGCCAGGGTGTGTTCATTCTATGTGTTCTGTTTCTATGTTGGGTGTTCTAGTTCGTAATTTTCTATGTTTGACTGAGTGACTCCCAATCAGAGGCAACGAGTGTCAGCTGTTTGCTGGTTGTCTCTGATTGGGAGCCATATTTAACTGTCTGTGTTTCACTTTGGGTTTGTGGGTTTTTGTTCCGTGTTCGGTCATTGTCACCGTGGACTTCACGAGTCGTGTTTTGTTTTGTTTAGAAACTTTAACTAATTAAAGTCATGTTTGTTTCTCACGCTGCGCCTTGGTCTACTCATTACTACGACGATCGTGACAGCGCCATGCTCTACCAACTGAGCTACACAGGATTATGGCTTTGGTTGGGGACGATGTCATCGATGCACTTATTGATGAAGCCAGTGACTGATGTGGTGAACTCCTCAATGCCATCGGAAGAATCACGGAACATATTCCAGTCTGTGCTAGCAAAACAGTCCTGTAGCTTAGCATCTGCTTCATCTGACCACTTCTTTATTGACCGAGTCACTGGTGCTTCCTGCTTTAGTTTTTGCTTGTAAGCAGGAATCAGGAGGATAAAATTATGGTCAGATTTGCCAAATGGAGGGCGAGGGAGAGCTTTGTACGCGTCTCAGTGTGTGGAGTAAAGGTGGTCTAGAGTTTTTTTTCCCTCTGGTTGCACATTAGTTCATTGAGTGCGGTCTTAGTGCCAGCATCGGTTTGTGGTGGTAAATAAACAGCTACGAAGAATATAGATGTAAACTCTCTTGGTAAATAGTGTGGTCTACAGCTTGTCATGAGATACTCTACCTCAGGTGAGCAAAACCTTGAGACTTCCTTAGATATCGTGCACCAGCTGTTGTTTACAAATATACATAGAACGCCACCCCTTGTCTTACCGGAGTCAGCTGTTCTATCCTGCCGATACAGTGTATAACCCGCCAGCTGTATGTTATTCATGTCTTCGTTCAGCCACGACTCGGTGAAACATTAGATAACAGTTTTTAATGTCCCGTTGGTAGGATATACGTGCCTGTAGTTCGTCCACTTTATTATCAAGCGATTGTAAGTTGGCCAATAGTATTGATGGCAAAGGCAGATTAGCCACTGGTCGCCGGCTCCTTACCAGGCACCCCGATCTCCTTCCACGATATCTCCTTTTCTTTCTACTGTGAATGACGGGGATGAGGGCCCTGTCGGGTGTCTGGAGCAAATCCATCTCGTCCGACTCATTAAAGAAAAATTATTAGTCCAGTTCAAGGTGAGTAGTCGCTGTTCTGATGTCCAGAAGCTATTTTCGGCCATAAGAGACGGTAGCAGCAACATTATGTACAAAATAAGTTACAAACAATGCGAAAAAACACACAAAATAGCCCGGTTGGTTAACAGTCCATAAAACGGCAGCCATCCCCTCCGGCGCCATTATTATATTGTATTAATCATGTCAAATGTATTAATTTGTATTTTCACAAAACTATATTTTGTCATATCCTTTGTTTGAGCATAATACTGTACATTTAATAATATGCTATTTAGCAGATGCTTTTATCCAAAGCGACTTACATTCATGTGCGCATACATTTTGTCCTCTGTAGCTCAGCTGGTAGAGCACGGCGCTTGTAACGCCAAGGTAGTGGGTTCGATCCCCGGGACCACCCATACACACAAAAAAAATGTGCACGCATGACTGTAAGTCGCTTTGGATAAAAGCGTCTGCTAAATGGCATATTATATTATTATTATTATTAACGTATGGGTGGTCACGGGGATCGAACCCACTACCCTGGCATTACAAGCGCCGTGCTCTACCAATTGAGCTACAGAGGACCACTTACCAAAAAGGAGTTTCTAAACACACCATATTATAGCAGGGAATGTTGTGCAATAAGAGGAGGGACTCCCAGGGACAGTATCTGGAAACTCCAGAAGAGGGGATCTAATTCTGCACCAGGCAGGATTCAAAACACCATAATAGTGTTTTCAACCTTTTCCCGGGTTAGTGCTCTCTGTCTCTGTAAAAAGAAAGGCGGAGGTGTTTCATGATTAACTGCTCAGGGTGTGATTGTGGTAGCGTTCTAGGTGACTACCTCATGAAGCTGGTCGAGAGAATGTCAAGAGTGTGCAAAGCAAAGGGGTGGCTACTTTGAAGAATCTCAAATATAACTTTTATTTTGATTTGTTTAACACCTTTTTGGTTACTACATGATTCCATATGTGTTATTTCATAGTTTTGATGTCTTCCCTATTATTCTACAGTGTAGAAAATAGTACAAATAAAGAGAATGAGTAGGTGTGTACAATCCTTTGACTGGTAGTGTATGTGGAAGGGACTCCAGATAATCAGGGAAAACCAGCCAGGCTGTGCTAAACACCCTCTTCGCCCGCTTCGAGGAAAACACAGTGAAAGTGGAGTGTTTACGGATATATTCAATCTCTCCCTATCCCAGTCTGTTGTCCCCATTTGCTTCAAGATGTCCACCGTTGTTCCTGTACCCAAGGAAGTCAAGGTAACTGAACTAAATGACTCTCGCCCCGTAGCACTCACTTCTGTCATCATGAAGTGCTTTGAGAGGCTGGTCAAGGATCATATCACCTCTACCTTACCTGACACCCTAGACCCACTTCAATTTACATACCGCCCCAATAGATCCACAGACGATGCATTCGCCATCGCACTGCACACTGCCC
The DNA here is from genome assembly GCA_031479575.1 of Coregonus ussuriensis. NCBI lineage: Eukaryota > Metazoa > Chordata > Actinopteri > Salmoniformes > Salmonidae > Coregonus > Coregonus ussuriensis. The sequence continues at coordinate 107,369,275 of CM062473.1, read as the reverse complement.
TATCCCATCTGGACAAGAGGAATACCTATGTAAGAATGGTGTTCATTGACTACAGCTCAGCCTTCAACACCATAGTACCCTCCAAGCTCATCATTAAGCTCGGGGCCCTGGGTCTGTACCCCGCCCTGTGCAACTGGGTCCTGGATTTCCTGACGGGCCGCCCCCAGGTGGTGAAGGTAGGAAACAACACCTCCACTTCGCTGATCCTCAACACAGGGGCCCCACAAGGGTGCGTGCTCAGCCCCTTCCTGTACTCCCTGTTCACCCATGACTGCGTGGCCACGCAAGCCTCCAACTCAATCCTCAAGTTTGCAGACGACACAACAGTAGTAGGCCTGATTACCAACAATGACTAGACCGCCTACAGGGAGGAGGTAATAGCACTGGCGGAGTGATGCCAGGAGAATAACCTCCACCTCAACGTCAACAAAACGAAGGAGCTGATTGTGGACTTCAGGAGACAGCAGAGGGAGCACGCCCCCATCCACATCAATGGGGCTGCAGTAGAGAGGGTGAAAAGCTTCAAGTTCCTCGGCGTATACAATCACTGACTATCTGAAATGGTCCACCCACACAGACAGGGTGGTGAAGAATGCGCAAAAAATTCGGCTTAGCCCCTAAGACCCTCACAAACATCTACAGATGCACCATTGAGAGCATCATGTCGGGCTGTATCACCGCCTGGTACGGCAATTGCACCGTCCGCAACCGCAGGGCTCTCCAGAGGGTGGTGCGGTCAGACCAACCCATCACCGAGGGGCACACTGCCTACCCTCCAGGACATCTACAGCACCCGGTGTCACAGGAAGGTCAAAAAGATCGTCAAGGACTTCAGCCACCCGAGCCACGGCCTGTTCACCCGGCTACCATCTAGAAGGCGGAGACAGTACAGGTGCATCAAAGCTGGGACAGAGAGACTGAAAAACAGCTTCTATCGCCAGGCCATCAGACTGTTAAACAGTCACCACTAGCCAGCCTCTGCCCAGTACCCTGCCTTGAACTTACCCCGGTCCTGAACTTACCCTGAAATTTGTACTCCTGAACTTATTTAGGCTTGCCATAACAAAGGGGTTGAATATTTGACCAGAAATCTCTATTTAATCCATTTTAAATTCAGGCTGTAACACAACAAAAAGTGGAAAAAGTCAAGGGGTATGAATACTTTCTAAATGCACTGTATGTACGGTATTCTAGTCAAGGCTTATCCTATATACTGTAACTACTGCTATACACACCTTTTATATTGATATAATATCCATAATGTCTGTACACATCATCATATACATACAGTGGGGGGAAAAAGTATTTAGTCAGCCACCAATTGTGCAAGTTCTCCCACTTAAAAAGATGAGAGAAGCCTGTCATTTTTAAATTCTTCTTTAAGAGGCTCCTCTGTCCTCCACTCGTTACCTGTATTAATGGCACCTGTTTGAACTTGTTATCAGTATAAAAGACACCTGTCCACAACCTCAAACAGTCACACTCCAAACTCCACTATGGCCAAGACCAAAGAGCTGTCAAAGGACACCAGAAACAAAATTGTAGACCTGCACCAGGCTGGGAAGACTGAATCTGCAATAGGTAAGCAGCTTGGTTTGAAGAAATCAACTGTGGGAGCAATTATTAGGAAATGGAAGACATACAAGACCACTGATAATCTCCCTCGATCTGGGGCTCCACGCAAGATCTCACCCTGTGGGGTCAAAATGATCACAAGAACGGTGAGCAAAAATCCCAGAACCACACGGGGGGACCTAGTGAATGACCTGCAGAGAGCTGGGACCAAAGTAATAAAGCTTACCATCAGTAACACACTACGCCGCCAGGGACTCAAATCCTGCAGTGCCAGACGTGTCCCCCTGCTTAAGCCAGTACATGTCCAGGCCCGTCTGAAGTTTGCTAGAGTGCATTTGGATGATCCAGAAGAGGATTGGGAGAATGTCATATGGTCAGATGAAACCAAAATATAACTTTTTGGTAAAAACTCAACTCATCGTGTTTGGAGGACAAAGAATGCTGAGTTGCATCCAAAGAACACCATGCCTACTGTGAAGCATGGGGGTGGAAACATCATGCTTTGGGGCTGTTTTTCTGCAAAGGGACCAGGACGACTGATCCGTGTAAAGGAAAGAATGAATGGGGCCATGTATCGTGAGATTTTGAGTGAAAACCTCCTTCCATCAGCAAGGGCATTGAAGATGAAACGTGGCTGGGTCTTTCAGCATGACAATGATCCCAAACACACCGCCCGGGCAACGAAGGAGTGGCTTCGTAAGAAGCATTTCAAGGTCCTGGAGTGGCCTAGCCAGTCTCCAGATCTCAACCCCATAGAAAATCTTTGGAGGGAGTTGAAAGTCCGTGTTGCCCAGCAACAGCCCCAAAACATCACTGCTCTAGAGGAGATCTACATGGAGGAATGGGACAAAATACCAGCAACAGTGTGTGAAAACCTTGTGAAGACTTACAGAAAAAATTTGACCTGTGTCATTGCCAACAAAGGGTATATAACAAAGTATTGAGAAACTTTTGTTATTGACCAAATACTTATTTTCCACCATAATTTGCAAATAAATTCATAAAAAATCCTACAATGTTATTTTCTGGATTTTTTTTTCTCATTTTGTCTGTCATAGTTCTCTCATCTTTTTAAGTGGGAGAACTTGCACAATTGGTGGTTGACTAAATACTTTTTTTCCCCACTGTATATATTTATATTATGGACTCTGACATTGCTCATTCTGATATTTCTTAATTCCTTTCTTTACATTTTGGGGGAATTGTGTGATTTGTTAGGTGTTGCTGCGCTGTTGGAGCTAGAAACACCTCCAGCACCTGCGATAACATCTGCAAAATATGTGGGTGTTGAACAACTCTTAATTATGTGGTGTTACAACAAACCATGTCATGTTTCAGAACACCTCATGATGAATGTTTCAGTACACCTTAAAGAGCCACTGGTCACGATGAATGTTTCAGTACACCTTAAAGAGCCACTGGTCATGATGAATGTTTCAGTACACCTTAAAGAGCCACTGGTCATGATGAATGTTTCAGTACACCTTAAAGAGCCACTGATCATGATGAATGTTTCAGTACACCTTAAAGAGCCACTGATCATGATGAATGTTTCAGTACACCTTAAAGAGCCACTGATCATAATGAATGTTTCAGTACACCTTAAAGAGCCACTGGTCATGATGAATGTTTCAGTACACCTTAAAGAGCCACTGGTCATGATGAATGTTTCAGTACACCTTAAAGAGCCACTGGTCATAATGAATGTTTCAGTACACCTTAAAGAGCCACTGGTCATGATGAATGTTTCAGTACACCTTAAAGAGCCACTGGTCATAATGAATGTTTCAGTACACCTTAAAGAGCCACTGATTATGATGAATGTTTCAGTACACCTTAAAGAGCCACTCGTCACACCGACTGGCACGTGTGTTATACTGTTGTTCATTAGAAAAACAAGACTTCAGTTTTGGAGGTGTGTTTCCTGAACGATTCCGCGTTTGGTTAATGATGTTTGTCCCCCATGAGCCACTGTAGGTGCGGAAGCCTATTTCACTCCCTCAAAATCCCCAGAATGAATCTAAGTTAACTCAACATTCTGTAATTCATTTTGATAGGACGTTTTAGTCGTGCAATTTGACATCTAGCTTTAGGTGTTTGGTGCAGTATTTCTCAAGTTAAAAAGACGTGTTGTCCTGTGTAAACAGTCGGAGCTGCTGGGTAGCTCTGTCTCATTGTCTATGGCAGGGATCGTCAACTGGATTCAGCCATGGGGACCATTTCTTCTTGAGCAGATGGTCGGGGGGGCCGGAACCTAATTACAAATCATTTGTAGACTGCAACTTGACCACTAGAAGCTTAAACAGATATCATATTTGACTAAAACATAATAATTTCAAACCTTGCGTACATTTGTATACGATCACGTGTCTCTCTATTATGCGTGGGAATACTGGGGAACAGATTTATTAAATGTAAATCCCTTAGAGATGATTTCCTGCTGATTCTACAGTCTTTTATGTCCAACAATTAAAATGTAATGAAAATAAAAAATGAAAAAAACTTGGGGGGCCAAATAAAACCACCCACAGGCCAAATAAAATCACCCGCAGGCCAAATAAAATCACCCACAGGCCAAATAAAATCACCCGCAGGCCAAATAAAATCACCCGCAGGCCAAATAAAATCACCCGCAGGCCAAATAAAATCACCCGCAGTCCAAATAAAACCACCCGCGGGCCAAATAAAACCACCCGCAGGCCAAATTCGGCCCGCTGGCCTCCATTGCTTTTGGATAGAGAGCAATCACCGCAACTGTTACATCCCATGTTAGTGGGAAAGTGGACATCGTCAAATCAAAACCCAACCTTAATTTACCAGGTGTGACGCACGGATGTTCCAAACTCCGTTTTAGACAAGACTGACTTCATGACCAAACTTATCCTATTTACACTTTGTAGTCAATTTTGACATTAGGATAACTGTTGTTGACTCATATCGATGCCACACAGGCCGCTTTCAAAGGGATTCGTTGCTTTTAATTGCAGTCGCTCTTTAAATCTGTCCCAATACCCTCACAACCATGTGTTTAAATACTCCAGCAAATGTAATGTTTCGTCTCCTTAACGTTGGTGGCAGCTCAGTTGCCACTAGTTTTAGTAGTACAGAACACTTCATTTTAACAGTGTAGGGAACAGGGGGGGCATTTGGGACGCAGGGTTCCGGAGGCTCAGTGAACTCTGCCTCATACACAACTACACCTGCACTCCAGATGTCTTCACATCGTTACCCTCCAAACCCCTCACAAACCTCTCTCTCACTCCATGTGTCCTCACAGCACCTCTCCTGCTCCAACACAGGGTTCTGTTCACTAGGCAGGAAGCGTCAGCACCTCTCCTGCTCCGACACAGGGTTCTGTTCACTAGGCAGGAAGCATCAGCACCTCTCCTGCTCCGACACAGGGTTCTGTTCACTAGGCAGGAAGCATCAGCACCTCTCCTGCTCCGACACAGGGTTCTGTTCACTAGGCAGGAAGCATCAGCACCTCTCCTGCTCCGACACAGGGTTCTGTTCACTAGGCAGGAAGCATCAGCACCTCTCCTGCTCCGACACAGGGTTCTGTTCACTAGGCAGGAAGCATCAGCACCTCTCCTGCTCCAACACAGGGTTCTGTTCACTAGGCAGGAAGCGTCAGCACCTCTCCTGCTCCAACACAGGGTTCTGTTCACCAGGCAGGAAGCATCAGCACCTCTCCTGCTCCAACACAGGGTTCTGTTCACTAGGCAGGAAGCATCAGCACCTCTCCTGCTCCAACACAGGGTTCTGTTCACTAGGCAGGAAGCATCAGCACCTCTCCTGCTCCAACACAGGGTTCTGTTCACTAGGCAGGAAGCATCAGCACCTCTCCTGCTCCAACACAGGGTTCTGTTCACTAGGCAGGAAGCATCAGCACCTCTCCTGCTCCAACACAGGGTTCTGTTCACTAGGCAGGAAGCATCAGCACCTCTCCTGCTCCGACACAGGGTTCTGTTCACTAGGCAGGAAGCATCAGCACCTCTCCTGCTCCAACACAGGGTTCTGTTCACTAGGCAGGAAGCGTCAGCACCTCTCCTGCTCCAACACAGGGTTCTGTTCACTAGGCAGGAAGCATCAGCACCTCTCCTGCTCCAACACAGGGTTCTGTTCACTAGGCAGGAAGCGTCAGCACCTCTCCTGCTCCAACACAGGGTTCTGTTCACTAGGCAGGAAGCATCAGCACCTCTCCTGCTCCATCACAGGGTTCTGTTCACTAGGCAGGAAGCATCAGCACCTCTCCTGCTCCAACACAGGGTTCTGTTCACTAGGCAGGAAGCGTCAGCACCTCTCCTGCTCCAACACAGGGTTCTGTTCACTAGGCAGGAAGCATCAGCACCTCTCCTGCTCCAACACAGGGTTCTGTTCACTAGGCAGGAAGCATCAGCACCTCTCCTGCTCCAACACAGGGTTCTGTTCACTAGGCAGGAAGCATCAGCACCTCTCCTGCTCCAACACAGGGTTCTGTTCACTAGGCAGGAAGCGTCAGCACCTCTCCTGCTCCGACACGACCCTGGGTCGAGGCCCTCCTACACGTTTCCCATCTAAACAGAGAGGATGTGCTGATCGAGTGCAGCCCAGGATGTTTATTAGTTCAGGGGGGGTTATTAGGTGCATGATATTAGCCTTGTCTTTATGGCATCACCGTGAGCAGGTTCACTGGAAGATTTAGTAACCAAAAAACAGTTTAAATTATCCTGATGATGGCGCTAACAGCACACCAGAGGTCACGTCCCAAATGGCACACTATTGCCCTACACAGTGCGCTACTGAAGCCATAGAGCTCTGGTCAAAAGTAGTAGGTCACTACGTAGGGAATAGGGTGCCGTTTAAAGAGGAACGCTAGATTTGGATCTGTTGTTGAAGCATGCATGCCAGGTATGGCTGTGTGAATGAAGAGCAGATGTTGTTAATACCTTTTCCGGTCCTCTGTGATTCCGCTGGGCAGCGGAGGAGGCCTGCTGGGCTGGAGACGCACAGCCTGAAGCAGGCCTCCAATATTACCTTCCCACCTGATCTGATGACTTCCATCTGGACACCCATGTTCCTATTGGTATTGTGTGAGGGCACGACTCAGTCAGACAGTCAGCCTGGCCTAATATGGGCCTGGGCACACCCCCCCAGGCCTGCCTCAAACCGCTACAATACAGACAGGATGCCTCCCAAATGGAACCCTGTTCCCTTTGTAGTGCACTACTTTAGACCAGGGTCCGTAAGCAGTATGTAGGGTTTAGGGTGCATTTGGACTCATTCCTAGCTGCCTAGCCTCCAGCTTTCAGCCCAGGATAAAGTTCTCTAAACTGGGTCTGTCTGTCTGTAACCGAAAGGTCGCTGGTTCTAATCCCCGAGCCGACTAGGTGAAAAATCTGTCGATGTGCCCTTGAGCAAGGCACTTAACCCTAATTGCTCCTGTAAGTCGCTCTGGATAAGAGCGTCTGCTAAAATGACTCAAATGTAAAAAAAAAAAAAAAATCTATAACTGATGTCCTTTCAGCTGTAACTGATGTTACATCAACATGATCCCTCTCTCATTACACCCTGTATTAACCTTTATGGCTTCTTTAAAAAACTACTTAAGGCTCTATCACAGAAACCCATTTTTTTCATGTTAGTAAATTATATTCTATAGTGAGTCGTTTAAATCCTGCAGTTTCAGAGTTGAGTATTTACTATTTATGGCTTTTGCAGAGAGGGTCCTTCCTTGCAGCGTCAGGCTTGTGTTTTCAAAAGAGATGTTTTTCCCATTTCAGCAGTTTTCCGGTCCTGTTGAATAGTAATGCCATTAGGAAGGCTCTGGAATGACCAGCTATCATTTTAGAACCACGCTCATATCAATACTGGGATCAGCAATTATGCTGAGAATACACATCCATCCCAGTATAAACAAACATATGAATAAGATGTTTTAATAAACCCCCAGCATGAATTGGCAGGACTGAGCATCTAATGGAGAAAGAAAAAACAGACATTTGTTGATAAAATTACATTTAAAATGTACTTAAAATGCCAAACTATTCACCCATGGACTAATGACATTTAAAATGTAGGGTAGTATGGGGTAACTAGCCCCCTGGAGTAACTGCCCCCCCACACCGTTATTCACATAAAGACCACAAGATATCACCAAATTATTTTCCCAACACTCTCCCTGGTTGTCACTGTTCTTGCTGAACAAAAAATTGCCTCTGTGCCATCACAACTTCTGGAGATATTTCAACAAAACGATTTTGTGGTAAATTCATCAAATTATATACAGTGGGGAAAAAAGTATTTAGTCAGCCACCAATTGTGCAAGTTCTCCCACTTAAAAAGATGAGAGAGGCCTGTAATTTTCATCATAGGTACACGTCAACTATGACAGACAAAATGAGGAAAAAAATCCAGAAAATCACATTGTAGGATTTTTAATGAATTTATTTGCAAATTATGGTGGAAAATAAGTATTTGGTCAATAACAAAAGTTTCTCAATACTTTGTTATATACCCTTTGTTGGCAATGACACAGGTCAAACGTTTTCTGTAAGTCTTCACAAGGTTTTCACACACTGTTGCTGGTATTTTGGCCCATTCCTCCATGCAGATCTCCTCTAGAGCAGTGATGTTTTGGGGCTGTCACTGGGCAACACAGACTTTCAACTCCCTCCAAAGATTTTCTATGGGGTTGAGATCTGGAGACTGGCTAGGCCATTCCAGGACCTTGAAATGCTTCTTACGAAGCCACTCCTTCGTAGCCCGGGCGGTGTGTTTGGGATCATTATCATGCTGAAAGACCCAGCCACGTTTCATCTTCAATGCCCTTGCTGATGGAAGAAGGTTTTCACTCAAAATCTCACGATACATGGCCCCATTCATTATTTCCTTTACACGGATCAGTCGTCCTGGTCCCTTTGCAGAAAAACAGCCCCAAAGCATGATGTTTCCACCCCCATGCTTCACAGTAGGTATGGTGTTCTTTGGATGCAACTCAGCATTCTTTGTCCTCCAAACACGACGAGTTGAGTTTTTACCAAAAAGTTCTATTTTGGTTTCATCTGACCATATGACATTCTCCCAATCCTCTTCTGGATCATCCAAATGCACTCTAGCAAACTTCAGACGGGCCTGGACATGTACTGGCTTAAGCAGGGGGACACGTCTGGCACTGCAGGATTTGAGTCCCTGGCGGTGTAGTGTGTTACTGATGGTAGGCTTTGTTACTTTGGTCCCAGCTCTCTGCAGGTCATTCACTTGGTCCCCCCGTGTGGTTCTGGGATTTTTGCTCACCGTTCTTGTGATCATTTTGACCCCACGGGGTGAGATCTTGCGTGGAGCCCCAGATCGAGGGAGATTATCAGTGGTCTTGTATGTCTTCCATTTCCTAATAATTGCTCCCACAGTTGATTTCTTCAAACCAAGCTGCTTACCTATTACAGATTCAGTCTTCCCAGCCTGGTGCAGGTCTGCAATTGTGTTTCTGGTGTCCTTTGACAGCTCTTTGGTCTTGGCCATAGTGGAGTTTGGAGTGTGACTGTTTGAGGTTGTGGACAGGTGTCTTTTACACTGATAACAAGTTCAAACAGGTGCCATTAATACAGGTAATGAGTGGAGGACAGAGGAGCCTCTTAAAGAAGAAGTTACAGGTCTGTGAGAGCCAGAAATCTTGCTTGTTTGTAGGTGACCAAATACTTATTTTCCACCATAATTTGCAAATAAACTCATAAAAAATCCTACAATGTGATTTTCTGGAAATAAAAATCTCAATTTGTCTGTCATAGTTGACGTGTACCTATGATGAAAATTACAGGCCTCTCTCATCTTTTTAAGTGGGAGAACTTGCACAATTGGTGGCTGACTAAATACTTTTTTCCCCCACTGTATTCCAATGAAGTTAGATCTATATATATTTTTTACAAATATACAAGTAGGAAAGACTTCAAATAAATAATCCACTTGTTTAGAGATAAATATTTAGATAATTTTTTAGTAAAGAAGTAATATGTTGGATGAGTGTATCCAGGCTCTGTCATAGCCGGCTGCGACCGGGAGACCCATGGGGCGGCGCACAATTGGCCCAGCGTCGTCCAGGGTAGGGGAGGGAATGGGGGACTACAGGGATGTAGTTACCCCTTTATGGTTCTGAATGTGTTTCTACCTGTCATTTAGACAATGAGTAGCCCAGTTAGCACTAGTTTATGCTAACTTGCTAGCAAGCAACTTCACTAGCAGTAAATGTATGCACTCACTAACTGTAAGTCGCTCTGGATAAGAGCGTCTGCTAAATGACTCAAATGTAAAAAATGTAAATGCTAGCCAGCTAGCTAATTAGCATAAGCTGCTAGGAGTGCTAACTAGCAACCTTACAACCAGATTGTCTGAGGTAAAATACATTAAAAAAGATAACATAACTTAATTTCAGATGTAAATGTTTCCACTAGTGACTGATTGCTTTACAGTTAATGCAACTTTATAGCCTTTTAGCTATTTTACACAGCATTTTATGTCATAAAGCTAGATAGCTATCTACCTGTTTTCAGTCACAGGTGGGGACTGGATTAGGTGTGAGCAGTGCAGGAGGTGAGTTCGTGAGTTGTGCTCCAATTTTACATGGGGACAGCTTTATTTGTGACCTACAGGTACAAATTAGAATCGTGCAAAAGCAGAGAATAAGAGAGTTGCCACATCAATGTTACAGTTTTTCTCAATTGCTAAAACACTAAACCCAATTGTCTGAACCAAATGCTCAGTTGCCTGAACCCACTGATTGAATCAATCACTCTTTTGGCAAAACTATAAGCACTTTTCACCTGTTTAGACATAACTTGCCAACACATTTTCATTGTGATGCACCCGTGCTGCATAATGGTGAGCACAGGTGACAAAAGTCAAACACAATTAGAGCACAGGTGTCACCACTTGAACACAACAACTCAAAATTGATCACACTTGTGGCTAATGATGTGAGGGAACATATACAGTAAGCCAGTTCAGAGAGCACTGGTTTGTGAGGCCCTACAATGGATAGAAATCTGAGAGGAAGAGTTCGTGTGAGAGGAGGTCGAGGTGGTCGAGGTGGTCAGCGAAGACAAAGAACAGTAATATCTGATGTAATCAGAGCTACTGTGATTGACCCTGTTCTTGTCCATGGTATGAGCATGAGGGAGGCTAGACAAAGGGTACAACCAAACATCAGTAGATTCACTGTGTCCACCATAATCCGAAGATTTAGAGAAGAGAACAGGTAATTACCTTTTTTTGACATTATAGTACAGTATGTAAATGTTGACAGCAATTACTGTATGACATACTATATACTGTACCACAGTATACTGTAAGTAAATATATGTTTCAGTACATCACTGTACCAATGTACTGTAGTATTGTAATGGAGGGTTGGTCTAACTGTTTGTAGGCCTAGTATTCCATGTATATTTTTTGTAACTCCATGTTCTCTTTTTGTAGAATTGAAAGAGTGCCACATGGGGGTGGGAGGACAGGTATGTTCTCCCCACACCAAGAGACCCTAATTGTTGATATGGTCCGTGAGAACAATGCCATTAAACTGAGCGAAATTCAGCAGAAGATCATTGAGGACCATTTAAATTTTGAGGGTATCAACAGTGTCAGCCTCTCTACTGTTGATCGTGTCCTCAAGCGCAACAGACTGCGCATGAAACAGCTATACAGAGTGCCCTTTGATCGCAACTCAGACAGAGTCAAAGAGCAAAGATTCCAGTATGTACAGGTTGCCATATATCCAGACACATTCAATGTTGATTACTCTAAGTAGTGATTTACTGTAGTGGCCTAAATCACTTTTTCCGTATCACTTACAAAACTATATCTATTTCTACAGAGGGTTTTTCAACTGGATGCAATGGAAAGACCCCATCAATACATCTACATGGATGAAGCTGGGTTTAATCTCACCAAAAGGAGAAGGAGAGGCCGTAATGTGATTGGCCATCGGGCCATTGTTGGTGTTCCTGGGCAGCGTGGTGGCAATGTCACATTATGTGCTGCCATCAGCAATCATGGGGTTGTCCACCATCATGCCAATCTGGGGCCCTACAACACTCACCAGCTCCTCATTTTCCTCAATCACATGCGAGATGCTTTGTTAGGGCAGCAGGATGAGCATCCCATCTATGTTGTTGTTTGGGACAATGTGAGTTTTCACAGAGCCCTCCAGGTTAGAGAGTGGTACAATAAAAGGTTTTATCAATCTTTGCCTTCCACCGTACTCCCCTTTCCTAAACCCCATTGAGGAATTCTTCTCCTCATGGCGGTGGAAGGTATATGAACGCCAACCTTACACCAGGGTAAATCTCCTGCAAGCCATGGGACTTGCCTGTGGTGACATAGGTGTGGAGGCATGCCAAGCCTGGATACGGCATGCCAGGGTTTTTTTCCCCCGTTGCCTGGCCAGACAAAATGTGGCCTGTGATGTGGATGAAGTCCTGTGGCCTGACCCAGTACGGAGACATGATGCTGTGGCTGAGTAATGCACTTATTTGTATATTTTTGTACTTTATTTTTACATGGGCTTACTGTACACAAGTGGCAAACGCATAAGATTTCTGTTTGTTTTTACAAGTGCTACATGTAAATGCACAAGATTTCTGTTTTGTCTTTTTGTACAAGTGCTAAATGCACAGGTTTTTTTTGTTTTGCGACATGCATTTAGCCTACAGTGAACAATAAACATTTATTTCTCCAGCTTCATGTCCTGAGCATTGTGTTTTCTATTTTTCCACATAGTGTTTAGTGACTGTTCAGTAGTGTTTTTTATTTTGATTGACTCGGGGCACGATTTGACAACATAGTTCAGTTTTGAGCACAGATTGAACTGTTTTGAGGTGAAAGTTTGGTTTTGCAAGAAGAGTCTGAGGTTTTGTGAATGTAGCTTGAAAATTGGGTTTTGTGTTCACAGTTAAGAGAAAAGGAGAGCAGCTTTCAAGAAATGTCTTAGAAACGAGAAAAACTGTAATAGTGCACAGCAACAGAAGGACTGGGGCTCTGTCTCTATGCTGTCAGGGACATACAGGGGATATGTCTGTCTCTATGCTGTCAGGGACGTACAGGGGATATGTCTGTCTCTATGCTGTCAGGGACAGAGCGAGAGAGAGAGAGAGAGACAGAGAGAGAGAGAGTGTAATGTTTACTGTTAATGTTATTGTTTATTTCACTTTTATTTATATTTCACTTGCTTTGGCAACGTTAACATATGTTTCCCATGCCAATAAAGCCCTTAAATTTACATTGAATTGAGAGAGAGAGAGAGAGTGCAAGGATAGCTGTTGTGTTGTACATCTTAAGACGATACTGCACTGTGATACCTACATACCTTCTCTCAGACAAACACACACACACACACACACGCACACACACACACACACACACACCCACACACCCAACCACATACACACACACACACCCACACACCCACCCACCCCCAGATAAAGCTGTCTAGAGGTCCCCATATACGCAGTTTGGAGATCTGGCTGCTACTTCATCAGATAAAGCCTTTATGCAGATATCTATGCATTCTGCCAGAGTTTAAATAAACATCAGCGTAGTGCGATTTGTCTGAACTAACGAGGGCAATGGGATGTGTCCATTTTCAAAATATGTTGTTTTTGCTTCTATGCGGTGAAATAAATAGGTATTCTCTTTAAAATGCGTTCACAGACCGACTGTATGTAGGCTTTGTGAGAAGAACACAAGCAGAGGATGAGAAGGCAGTTGGTGGAGCAGGAACTAAAATATATCATCCCAGCTAAAGCTGTTCCATCACACTCAAACATCATTTACCAGTGGAAAGACGCCTCAGAGCATTCACACAAACATGTACTGTGTATTTCATATTTCAAATGGACTTATTGTTGTTGCAAATACAGTCACTTGAAGCATCCCAATCTATGAGCCTTGCCTGACACATGAGATCAAACAAAGGCACTTTTTTGGGAAAGGATGCAATTAAACTGGAAAGATGAAGATATGGCTGCGATTTAAATTGGTGCCTTCTTCATTGATGTTATTGATGACTATGTCTGAAGGAATGGCAGCGTCGCATAGCATTGTGATACAGATACCAAAGTCAATAACCATGCTAGATAACCCTGTGAACGTCTAGGTACAGCAGTAACTAAGGAGAGCTTTTGGTACAGACCAGGTACATGCAGAGAGATCAGGTACAGGTAGACAGACCAGGTACATGCAGATAAACCAGGTACAGGTAACCTGTTATAAAGTAGTATACCTTCCAAGGTGCAGGGAGGTGACATGGATATAAACCATTAGTAGCTACATCTACATTTAAACTTCTAGGACCTGTCACTGCCTGTCAATCCACTTCAGGCTCTAACTGCCTGTCAATCCACTTCAGGCTCTAACTGCCTGTCAATCCACTTCAGGCTCTAACTGGCTGTCAATCCACTTCAGGCTCTAACTGCCTGTCAATCCACTTCAGGCTCTAACTGGCTGTCAATCCACTTCAGGCTCTAACTGCCTGTCAATCCAGTCCAGGCTCTAACTGCCTGTCAATCACTTCAGGCTCTAACTGGCTGTCAATCCACTTCAGGCTCTAACTGGCTGTCAATCCACTTCAGGCTCTAACTGGCTGTCAATCCACTTCAGGCTCTAACTGCCTGTCAATCCACTTCAGGCTCTAACTGGCTGTCAATCCAGTCCAGGCTCTAACTGCCTGTCAATCCACTTCAGGCTCTAACTGCCTGTCAATCCACTTCAGGCTCTATCTGCCTGTCAATCCACTTCAGGCTCTAACTGGCTGTCAATCCACTTCAGGCTCTAACTGGCTGTCAATCCAGTCCAGGCTCTAACTGCCTGTCAATCCACTTCAGGCTCTAACTGGCTGTCAATCCAGTCCAGGCTCTAACTGCCTGTCAATCCACTTCAGGCTCTAACTGCCTGTCAATCCACTTCAGGCTCTAACTGCCTGTCAATCCACTTCAGGATATAACTGCCTGTCAATCCACTTCAGGCTCTAACTGCCTGTCAATCCACTTCAGGCTCTAACTGCCTGTCAATCCACTTCAGGCTCTAACTGGCTGTCAATCCACTTCAGGCTCTAACTGGCTGTCAAACAGGTAATGGCTTCACTTGTTATTTCTAAGAGATAGTAACAGTGTTGGATGAAATGCAGCAACACTCCTGTAGCTCAGTTGGTAGAGCATGGAGCTTGCAACGCCAGGGTTGTGGGTTTGATTCCCATGGGGGGGCAGTATGAAAAATGTATGCACTCACGAACTGTAAGTCGCTCTGGATAAGAGCTTCTGCTAAATGATTTAAATGTAAATGTAACACTGTTTGTTATCTATGGGGTACACCTCTATTCAGCACACAGGCATCCTATTGGTCTGTATGTATTTCTGAATTCTCTCCAGTTTTACAACTTCACACCTTGGGTTGGGGTTTAAAATAGTAGAGATATAACGTTTGGGATTGGAAGTAGTTACTGTATCTTCAAACCCCAACCTAATTTATTCACACATTGGGTTGTTTTGGTCCTGGCAAATCCTACTTCCAATCCCAGATCCTATATCTCCACTTCCAATCCCAGATCCTATATCTCCACTTCCAATCCCAGATCCTATATCTCCACTTCCAATCCCAGATCCTATATCTCCACTTCCAATCCTGGATCCTATATCTCCACTTCCAATCCCAGATCCTATATCTCCACTTCCAATCCCGGATCCTACATCTCCACTTCTCCTCTAGGACCCAATAGTACCTCTCTATCTCTCTTCCATCCACTGCAGGGGTTGGAACCGGTTCACGGAACAGAACTGAAAACCATACTATTTTTTTGAGGAACAGAATCGGAATCGGGAACAAAAAAAGCAACAAGGGGCCTATGCTAAGCCCTGCCTCACTCTGTCACTCAGAAACTTATTCCAGAGTCTAGCTGCCAGCTGGAAATCTTTACCAGTAGGTTACCTGCCCCTCCCCCTCTGAAGCATAGGTTACTGTAGCCCCTCCCCCTCTGAAGCATAGGTTACTGTAGCCCCTCCCCCTCTGAAGCATAGGTTACTGTAGCCCCTCCCCCTCTGAAGCATAGGTTACTGTAGCAAACTGACCTCACAAATGGGATTCAGAAATTAGGGAGAGATTTTTAATTAGAGAAGAGTGGATTCACTTTTTCAATGCTAGTGTAGTGTAATATAGAAAATTCCCATCAACTGGATGAGTCACCATTTAGTTAGGTGGAAATGATCCAATCATGATGTACAGTCGTGGTCAAAAGTTTTGAGAATGACACAAGTATTGGTCTTCACAAAGTTTGCTGCTTCAGTATTTATAGATATTTTTGTCAGATGTTACTATGGTATACTGAAGTATAATTACAAGCATTCCATAAGTGTCAAAGGCTTTTATTGACAATTACATTAAGTTTATGCAAAGAGTCAATATTTGCAGTGTTGACCCTTCTTTTTCAAGACCTCTGCAAACCGCCCTGGCATGCTGTCAATTAACTTCTGGGCCACATCCTGACTGATGGCAGCCCATTCTTGCATAATCAATGCTTGGAGTTTGTCAGAATTTGTGGGTTTTTGTTTGTCCACCTGCCTCTTGAGGATCGACCACAAGTTCTCAATGGGATTAAGGTCTGGGGAGTTTCCTGGGCATGGACCCAAAAGGTCGATGTTTTGTTCCCCGAGCCACTTAGTTATCATTATTATCCTGAGTGGCGCAGAGGTCTAAGGCACTGCATCGCAGTGCTAACTGTGCCACTAGAGATCCTGGTTCGAATCCAGGCTCTGTCGCAGCCGGCCGCGACCGGGAGACTCATGGGCGGAACACAATTCGTCCAGGGTAGGGGAGGGAATGGCCGGCAGGGATGTAGCTCAGTTGATAGAGCATGGCGTTTGCAACGCCAGGGTTGCGGGTTCGATTCCCACGGGGGGCCAGTATAAAAAATATGTATTCACTAACTGTAAGTCGCTCTGGATAAGAGTGTCTGCTAAATGACTAAAATGTAATGTTATCACTTCTGCCTTATGGCAAGGTGCTCCATCATGCTGGAAAAGGCATTGTTCGTCACCAAACTGTTCTTGGATGGTTGGGAGAAGTTGCTCTCGGAGGATGTGTTGGTACCATTCTTCATTCATGGCTGTGTTTTAGGGAAAATTGTGAGTGAGCCCACTCCCTTGGCTGAGAAGCAACCCCACACATGAATGGTCTCAGGATGCTTTACTGTTGGCATGACACAGGACTGATGGTAGTGCTCACCTTGTCTTCTCTGGACAAGCTTTTTTCCCGGATGCCCCAAACAATGGGCATCTTCTTTGAAGGCCTTTGAAGGCAACACCAAAGAAAAACAACAATCTGATAGTGCTCATCTCAACAAGTCAAGGATGTTCAGGTTTGTGAGATGAGAATACATCCAGAGAGAGTGGAGGGACGTGTGCCCTAACATTTTTAAAAAATATATATTTTCAAAACTTTCTTGTAGCTTGAACTGTTTTGACTAACTGTTTTTGATAAATATGATAACCTCACTAATTATGAGAGCTGTGATCTGTGTTGGTGTTGCAGTATTACATTAATTATGTCCTGTCCTAAATAAGGCTTATTAAAGAGACTTGGTGGGCTCTGCTTGGATTCCACCATGCATTAATATCTCAGCCTCTCTCTCTCTCTCTCTCTCTCTCTGTCTCTCTCTGTCTCTCTCTCTCTCTCTCTCTCTCTCTCTCTCTCTCTCTCTCTCTCTCTCTCTCTCTCTCTCTCTCTCTCTCTCTCTCTCTCTCTCTCTCTCTCTCTCTCTCTCTCTCTCTCTCTAATTCAAGGGCTTTATTGGCATGGGAAACATATGTTAACGTTGCCAAAGCAAGTGAAGTAGATAATAAACTAAAGTGAAATAAACAATAAATATTAACAGTAAACATTACACTCAGAAGTTCCAAAATAATAGAGACATTTCAAATGTCATATTATGTCTATATACAGTGTTGTAACAATGTGCAAATAGTTAAAGTACAAAAGGGAAAATAAATAAACAAATAAGGGTTGTATTTACAATGTTGTTTGTTCTTCAATGTTCCTGAGTGGCCTAGTTACAGTTTTGACTTAAATCGGCTTGAAAATCTATGGCAAGACTTTAAAATGGCTGTCTAGCAATGATCAACAACCAACTTGACAGAGCTTGAAGAATTTCAAAAAGAATAATGTGCAGATATTATACAAAGCTCTTAGAGACTTACTCAGAAAGACACACAGCTACAGTGTAATCGCTGCCAAAGGTGATTCTAACATGCATTGACTCAGGGGGGTGAATATAAAGCAATTTAACCCATTTTGAATTCAGGCTGTAACACAACAAAATGTGGAATAAGTCAAGAGGTATGAATCATTTCTGAAGGCGCCGTAAAGACAAAGTGAACACCAGTAATCTTCTGTACATCTCTTCCTCTTGTTATCAACACATCTTACTTCTGAGTCATTAAACCAAATGAATTACAATGCAGCCAACCGCTCAAACCACCCAAACGAATCTGATCTGCATGCAGAGGGATTAAAGTGTCTCCGTCCCAAATGGAGCCCTATTCGCAACGTATAGGGTTCTTGGTCAAAAGTAGTGCACTATATAGGGAATAGGGTGCATGGACCCTGGTCAAAAGTAGTGCACTATATAGGGAATAGGGTGCATGGACCCTGGTCAAAAGTAGTGCACTACATAGGGAATAGGGTGCATGGACCCTGGTGAAAAGTAGTGCACTACATAGGGAATAGGGTGCATGGACCCTGGTGAAAAGTAGTGCACTACATAGGGAATAGGGTGCATGGACCCTGGTCAAAAGTAGTGCACTACATAGGGAATAGGGTGCATGGACCCTGGTCAAAAGTAGTGCACTACATAGGGAATAGGGTGCATGGACCCTGGTCAAAAGGAATCCCCTACATAGGGAATAGGGTGCATGGACCCTGGTCAAAAGTAGTGCACTACATAGGGAATAGGGTGCATGGACCCTGGTCAAAAGTAGTGCACTACATAGGGAATAGGGTGCATGGACCCTGGTCAAAAGTAGTGCACTACATAGGGAATAGGGTGCCATTTGGGACGCGTCTTAATAACATAAGTTCCAGCGAGCAGAAAGAAGCAGAACCAGCAGAAGGAGTCATGCGTGGTGGCGTGGTTATAAAGGTTAATCAGATCCTTCCCACCTTGTCAGCTGCTCAGCCACTAAGGAGACAGCTGCAATTAGTGTGCTCAGGGAGCAGAAAGAGATGGAGGAAGAGCGAAAGAGAGAGCGAGAGAGAGAAAGAGATGGAGAGAGAGGGAGGTAGAAAGAGATGGAGAGAGATAAGGAGAAGGGGGAGAAAGACAGAGAGAGAGATATCGTAATCTACAGATTGTAAATACAAAATAAAATGTTTTGCTAAAAGTATTATTATATTATTGATCGATAGACTATGACTTTTCAGATCACCCAGCAGTGCTATTTGCAGAGTTAGATCCATGTAAATGTTGCAATACTTCAGCCACTCTTGGACCTGCAACCAAAAGCAAACTACATATCGACAGTACCAAAACAAATAATCGAATGATTCTGTCTCTTCGCAGAAAAATCTGCAGCGCTGGAATGATTGTATACTCCATATATATAACATTCTATTGGTTGAAATAATTTTGTATAATAACTTAAACGGAAAAATTCTAAGTTTTGAATCCGGCGTCGTTTTGCATATCAGTTCATGAACCATGTGCCATGGAATCGGTACATCGGAAATCTCTTCCCAACTATTTAGCAATCTGTATGGAACAGCTGTAAATTATTTTGTCCTTAAATTAAACTGGTATACTTTTTAATTAATCACAATTTTCTTTAACCAGTTTTGGTCTTTGATGCCGACAGACAAGTTCCTTAATTTTTCCCCCTTCCACTTTTTTTTAGGGGGTAGATTAGCTTTAATATTGCAGATAGATTGTAACTTCCATCAATGTAATTGTCTGCATCACTTCCAATCCCCCATTTGTTTTCTTCTGCATATATATATACACACACATATAGATTTACATTTTAGTCATTTAGCAGACGCTCTTATCCAGAGCGACTTACAGTTAGTGAGTGCACACATAATTTTTTTTACTGGCCCCCCATGGGAATCGAACCCACAACCCTGGCGTTGCAAACGCCATGCTCTACCAACTGAGCTACACACCTGCCGGCCATTCCCTCCCCTACCCTGGACCCATGGGTCTCCCGGTCGCGGCCGGCTACGACAGAGCCTGGATTCGAACCAGGATCTCTGCCTTAGACCACTGCGCCAGTACATATGTGTATATATATATATATATATATACTTTTTTTGTCTCATCAGACCACATGACCTTCTCCCATTCCTCCTCTGGATCATCCAGATGGTCATTGGCAAACTTCAGACGGGCCTGGACATGCGCTGGCTTGAGCAGGGGGACCTTGCGTGCGCTGCAGGATTTTAATCCATGACGGCGTAGTGTGTTACTAATGGTTTTCTTTGAGACTGTGGTCCCAGCTCTCTTCAGGTCATTGACCAGGTCCTGCCGTGTAGGTCACATTTTTTCCAAAAATAACATGTTTGTTATGACTTTTGCTTTATTTCCTCATCAATCTACACACAATGACAAAGCAAAAACAAGATTATATAAATTTTTGCAAAAGTATCAACAACAAAAAAACTGAAATATCACATTTACATAAGTATTCAGACCCTTTACTCTTTACTTTGTTGAAGCACCTTTGGCAGTGATTACAGCATTGAGTCTTCTTGGGTATGACGCTACAAGCTTGGCACACCTGTATTTGGGGAGTTTCTCCCATTCTTCTCTGCAGATCCTCTCAAGCTCTGTCAGGTTGGATGGGGAGGTCTCTCCTGAGATGTTCGATCTGGTTCAAGTCCGGGCTCTGGCTGGGCCACTCAAGAAAATTCAGAGACTTGTCCCGAAGCCACTCCTGCGTTGTCTTGACTCTGTGCTTAGGGTCGTTGTCCTGTTGGAAGGTGAACCTTCGCCCCAGTCTGAGGTCCTGAGCGCTCTGGAGCAGGTTATCATCAAGGATCTCTCTGTACTTTGCTCTGTTCATCTTTCCCTCGATCCTGACTAGTCTCCCAGTCCCTGCCGCTGAAAAACGTCCCCTCAGCATGATGCTGCCACCACCATGCTTCACCGTAGGGATGGTGCCAGGTTTCTTCCAGACGTGACGCTTGGCATTTAGGCCAAAGAGTTCAATCTTGGTTCATCAGACCAGGGAATCTTGTTTCTCATGGTCTGAGAGTCCTTTAGGTGCCTTTTGGCAAACTCCAAGCGGGCTGTCATGTGCCTTTTACTGAGGAGTGGCTTCCGTCTGGCCACTCTACCATAAAGGCCTGATTGGTGGAGTGCTGCAGAGATGGTTGTCCTTCTGGAAAGTTCTCCCATCTCCACAGAGGAACTCTAGAGCTCTGTCAGAGTGACCATCAGGTTCTTGGTCACCTCCCTGACCAAGGCCCTTCTCCACCGATTTCGCAGTCTGGCCGGGTGGCCAGCTCTAGGAAGAGTCTTGGTGGTTCCAAACGTCTTCCATTGAAGAATGGAGGCCACTGTGTTCTTGGGGACCTTCAATGCTGCAGAAATGTTTTGGTACCCTTCCCCAGATCTGTGCCTCCACACAATCCTGTCTCGGAGCTCTACGGACAATTCCTTCAACCTCATTGCTTGGTTTTTGCTCTGACATGCACTGTCAACTGTGGGACCTTATATAGACAGGTGTGTGCCTTTCCAAATAATGTCTAATCAATTGAATTTACCACAGGTGGACTCCAATCAAGTGGTAGAAACATCTCAAGGATGATCAATGGAAACAGGATGCACCTGAGCTAAATTTCGAGTCTCATAGCAAAGGGTCTGAATACTTATGTAAATAAAGTATTTCTGGTTTACATATTTAATAAATTAGCAAAAATTTATAAACACCTGTTTTTACTTTGTCATTATGAGTTATTGTGTGTAGATTGAAGAAGAAAAAAAAAAGATTTAATCAATTTTAGAATAAGGCTGTAACGTAACAAAATGTGAAAAAAGTAAAGGGGTCTGAATACTTTCCAAATGCACTGTACCTACAGCTATCTATCTGTACTGTTAGTTCTTCTATTTCCTTTGTTATTATGAACTCTTGACCCTTTTAGAGATGAGGACTGAATGGTCTCCATAAGGGGATCTGCTGTACCTATATCATGTTGGGAAAAGTCTGTTATAAATTATTCTGTCCTGGTTAAAAACAAGTTAACGTCCAATAGGCGTTGATTAAATTTCCATATATCCTCGCCCAATTATTTGATGGTCCGACCGCATTCTGTCCCCTATCAACACTTGTTTAACTTCTGGAGCCAGAGAGAGTGACATAAGAAAGAAGTCAAGACGACTAGCTTGATTGAGTCTCCGCCATGTATATCTCACTAGGTCAGGATATTTAAGCCTCCATATATCTACTAGTTCCAATATATCCATGATGAGTCTCCTCCATGTATATCTCACTAGGTCAGGATATTTAAGCCTCCATATATCTACTAGTTCCAATATATCCATGATGAGTCTCCTCCATGTATATCTCACTAGGTCAGGATATTTAAGCCTCCATATATCTACTAGTTCCAATATATCCATGATGAGTCTCCCCCATGTATATCTCACTAGGTCAGGATATTTAAGCCTCCATATATCTACTAGTTCCAATATATCCATGATGAGTCTCCTCCATGTATATCTCACTAGGTCAGGATATTTAAGCCTCCGTATATCTACTAGTTCCAATATATCCATGATGAGTCTCCTCCATGTATATCTCACTAGGTCAGGATATTTAAGCCTCCATATATCCACTAGTTCCAATATATCCATGATATTCGTGATTTCCTTAAGTGCATGAGGGTGATGGTTTGTAGTGTGATTTCCTTTACGCTCCATTGAGATATTTAAAACTGTATTATAATCTCCCACCATAATAATAGAGTCTTGTATTGCTTGTATGTTTGATAAATAGGGCGGCAGGTAGCTTAGTGGTTAAGAGCGTTGTGCCAGTAACCGAAAGGTCGCCGGTTCTAATCCCAGAGCCGACTAGGTGAAAAATCTGTCGATGGACAATTCCTTCAACCCCATTGCTTGGTTTTTGCTCTGACATTGACTGTCAACTGTGGGACCTTATATAGACAGGTGTGTCCCTTTCCAAATAATGTCTAATCAATTGAATTTACCACAGGTGGACTCCAATCAAGTTGTAGAAATATCTCAAGGATGATCAATGGAAACAGGATGCACCTGAGCTAAATTTCGAATCTCATAGCCCTTGAGCAAGGCACTTAACCCTAATTGCTCCTGTAAATCGCTCTGGATAAGAGCATCTGCTAAATGTCTAAATATGTAAATGTGAAATGTTTTTTCAAAGAAGAGAGGTAATTACATGTGGAGCGGTTACCAGTTTAAACTTCTAGACTATGTTCCAAAAGGCACCCTATTCCCTATATAGTGCACTACTATTGACCAGGGCGGATACGGCCCATAGGGCTCTGGTCAAAGGTAGTGCACTATATAGGGAATAGGGGGCCATTTGAGACACATCCCCTCTATGGTAAACAGAGTGTGAGGATGAATAACTACCATATGAAAGTGAGCTATTGTCCAAAGCCCTCAGCAAGTACATCCGAGACATCTTCAATTCCAAATGGCACATTTGGACTCACAAATATATGGCACCAAAACAAAGCACTTTATATCACACTTAGAAAGGGCTCTCTGTTACGTTGGATTAAAGAGGGTGTTTTATACCACATCATATGTCCTAAATGACACACTATTCCCTACATACAGGGCCTGGTGTGGAGGGTTAAACTGGTTATACAGGGCCTTGCAAAAGTATTCATCCCCCTTGGCGTTTTTCCTATTTTGTTGCATTACAACCTGTAATTAAAATTGATTTTTATTTGGATTTAATGTAATGGACATACACAAAATAGTCCAAATTGGTGAAGGGAAACGAAAAAATCTGAAAAGTGGTGCGTGCATATGTATTCACCCCCTTTGCTATGAAGCCCCTAAATAAGATCTGGTGCAACCAATTACCTTCAGAAGTCACATAATTAGTTAAATAAAGTCCACCTGTGTGCAATCTAAGTGTCACATGATCTGTCACATGATCTCAGTATATATACACCTGTTCTGAAAGGCCCCAGAGTCTGCAACACCACTAAGCAAGGGGCACCACCAAACTGGTATAATATTTTAACCCTGAAGGAGCTGCAAAGCTCCACAGCGGAGATTGGAGTATCTGTCCATAGGACCACTTTAAGCCGTACACTTCACAGAGCTGGGCTTTATGGAAGAGTGGCCAGAAAAAAAGCCATTGCTTAAAGAAAAAAATAAGCAAACACGTTTGGTGTTCACCAAAAGGCATGTGGGAGACTCCCCAAACATATGGAAGAAGGTACTCTGGTCAGATGAGACTAAAATTGAGCTTTTAGGCCATCAAAGAAAACGTTATGTCTGGCGCAAACCCAACACCTCTCATCACCCAGAGAACACCATCCCCACAGTGAAGCATGGTGGTGGCAGCATCATGCTGTGGGGATGTTTTTCATCAGCAGGGACTGGGAAACTGGTCCGAATTGAAGGAATGATGGATGGTGCTAAATACAGGGAAAGTCTTGAGGGAAACCTGTTTCAGTCTTCCAGAGATTTGAGACTGGGACGGAGGTTCACCTTCCAGCAGGACAATGACCCTAAGCATACTGCTAAAGCAACACTCAAGTGGTTTAAGGGGAAACATTGAAATGTCTTGAATGGCCTAGTCAAAGCCCAGACCTCAATCCAATTGAGAATCTGTGGTATGACTTAAAGATTGCTGTACACCAACGGAACCCATCCAACTTGAAGGAGCTGGAGCAGTTTTGCCTTGAAGAATGGGCAAAAATCCCAGTGGCTAGATGTGCCAAGCTTATAGAAACATACCCCAAGAATAGGGGTAGTGAATAGTGAATAGTTATGCACGCTCAAGTTTTCAATTTTTTTGTCTTATTTCTTGTTTGTTTCACAATAACAAATATTGTGCATATTCAAAGTGGTAGGCATGTTGTGTAAATCAAATGATACAAACCCCCCAAAAATCAATTTTATTTCCAGGTTGTAAGGCAACAATATCCTCTAACCCTAACATCTATTATTTATTTATTTTAATTGTTTTGAAACTCCTTGACTCAGTACTGGTACCCTGTGTATATAGCCATGTTATTACCTGGTACCCCTGCACATTGACCCAGTACTGGTACCCTGTGTATATAGCCATGTTATTACCTGGTACCCCTGCACATGGACTCAGTACTGGTACCCTGTGTATATAGCCATGTTATTACCTGGTACCCCTGCACATTGACTCAGTACTGGTACCCTGTGTATATAGCCATGTTATTACCTGGTACCCCTGCACATTGACTCAGTACTGGTACCCTGTGTATATAGCCATGTTATTACCTGGTACCCTGTGTATATAGCCATGTTATTACCTGGTACCCCTGCACATTGACTCAGTACTGGTACCCTGTGTATATAGCCATGTTATTACCTGGTACCCCTGGACATGGACTCAGTACTGGTACCCTGTGTATATAGCCATGTTATTACCTGGTACCCCTGGACATGGACTCAGTACTGGTACCCTGTGTATATAGCCATGTTATTACCTGGTACCCCTGAACATGGACTCAGTACTGGTACCCTGTGTATATAGCCATGTTATTACCTGGTACCCTGTGTATATAGCCATGTTATTACCTGGTACCCTGTGTATATAGCCATGTTATTACCTGATAATAACAATATGGGGTGTGGTGAATGACCATAGGGGGTGTGGTGAATGACCATAGGGGGTGTGGTGAATGACCATAGGGGGTGTGGTGAATGACCATAGGGGGTGTGGTGAATGACCATAGGGGGTGTGGTGAATGACCATAGGGGGTGTGGTGAATGACCATAAGGGGTGTGGTGAATGACCATAGGGGGTGTGGTGAATGACCATAGGGGGTGTGGTGAATGACCATAAGGGGTGTGGTGAATGACCATAGGGGGTGGGGTGAATGACCATAGGGGGTGTGGTGAATG
Organism: Coregonus ussuriensis; assembly: GCA_031479575.1. Classification (NCBI taxonomy): domain Eukaryota; kingdom Metazoa; phylum Chordata; class Actinopteri; order Salmoniformes; family Salmonidae; genus Coregonus; species Coregonus ussuriensis. The sequence goes on along the minus strand of CM062473.1, from coordinate 107,343,585 downwards.
ACCATAGGGGGTGTGGTGAATTACCATAGGGGGTGTCGAGGAGGCTATCAGTGTCGAGGAGGTACCTTCACCACCTGGAGGCGGCCCGTCAGGAAGTCCAGGACTCAGTTGCAGAGGGAGGAGATCAGACCCAGAGCCGTGAGCTTTGTAATGAGCTTTGAGGGCACCATGGTATTGAAGGCCGAGCTGTAGTCGATGAACAGCATCCTCAGATACTGTATGCTTTCCTTTACTGTTACTATTAGGACTAGGGTTGAGTCTGGAGTTGATATGAAGCTAGGGTTAGGGTTACTATTAGGACTAGGGTTAATAACTATAACCCTAGCGTAATGTCCACTCCCAGCTCAACCCTAGTCTTAACATTAACCCCAACCCTAGCGTAATGTCCACTCCCAGCTCAACCCTAGTCTTAACATTAACATTAACCCTGACCTGAGCTTCATATCAACTCCCGGCTCAACCCTGAACCTAACCCTTGTTCCATATCTCTGTCAATATCCTGTCTGTGGAGGTGGGAGAGAGGAGAGAGAGGTGGAGGTGGGATACAGAATGGAGGGGGAGGAGGGAGAGAGAGAGAGAGAGAGAGAGAGAGAGAGAGAGAGAGAGAGAGAGAGAGAGAGAGAGAGAGAGAGAGAGAGAGATAGAATGGAGGGGGAGGAGGGAGAGAGAGAGAGAGAGAGAGAGAATGGAGGGGAGGAGGTGGAGAGAGAGAGAGGAGGGAGAAAGAGATTAAAGAGAGAGAGAGAGATGGAGAGAGAGAGAGAGAGAGAGAGAGAGAGAGAGAGAGAGAGAGAGAGAGAGAGAGAGAGAGAGAGGAGGGTGTCATGTCTGTGATGCCTGTCTCTATGCGTCCATATTGTAAAGTTAATCTTTCCCCATTGAATGCAATGTATTGACTTAAGCATCAACCCTGTGACACTCATCTTTCCCTATCGACATAAGCATCAACCCTGTGACACTCATCTTTTAACATTGAATGCAATGTATCGAGAAATAAACATCAACCCTGTGACGCTCATCAATTCCCATTAACCGCAATGTATTGAGCAAAACATCAGCTACTTTGACATTTTACCTTTTTTGCAAAAACATGCAAGGATGACGTTTTCAGGCTGATAATGGGCTCGAAAAGGTTTTGAGCAGGGTTCTTCCATAAATGAATAAAGGAGTAGAGCTGTAGTGTAGATACAGCCCTGGGGTCATTACACAGGCTGTGCATCATATGAAGGTTTATTTTAATTTTTTAATATGAGTGGATTTGTGGTCGCTCCGACCTGCAAATTTCAGCATACAGTACAACACGATCACCACGTAACTCTCAAATCCTGCCAGAGAGACTCTGCCCCAGCAGCCTGTAACATCTGTTCAATTGTAGTTCTCATACGCCAGTATGATTACTGTTGATACGGTATTTTAGTTATAATGGTTTACAGTGGTTAATAATCCGTCTGCTTCCCATTGAGAACATGAGTCTTGGCTCAGAAACATACATTCCTGTTCCACTATTAACCCCTGACCTCGGGCCTATGACCTCTATGATTTCTACATATTTGGACAGAGTTGGGTATGAGACTACCCTCTACCCTCTACACATGGCTAGCTATACTCTCCACGGTTCTAAGAACCCTTTTTTTCTAAGAGTGTAGTGTCTGTATTCCCCCCCGATAATAATAATAATATGCCATTTAGCAGACGCTTTTATCCAAAACGACTTACAGTCACGCGTGCATAAATATTTACGTATGGGTGGTCCCGGGGATCGAACCCACTACCCTGGCGTTACAAGCGCCGTGCACTACCAGCTGAGCTACAGAGGACCTCTGGGTGTAAAATGGTGCAGTTCACACACATTTAGCAGTTGAGAAATAAATAAAGTAGCAATGGTAAGCTGGGAACCCTATTTTTGAAAAAGGCCATTAAAACGTTTTTTTCTTCTCCCCCAGTGATTGCAAGGATTGTTGTGCATTGACTGCTTGTCAGAATGGATGTTTCCCTTCCTAGGGTACTGGTAACTTTAATGCGCCTTGAGAAGTACATAAGGGATAAGGGATCGTAGCTTTCACCTGAATTCACCTCGTCACTCTGTGTCCTGGAAAGATCAGTTCTTAATGTTTTGGCGTCTGTCTGTAATATAGTCAGTGGTGTGGAAAAGGACCCAATTGTCAAACTTGAGTAAAAGTAAAGATACTATCCCTTGACTCAAGTAAAAGTGAAAGTCACCCAGTAAAATACTACTTGAGGAAAAGTCTAAAAGTATTTGGTTTTCAATACACTTAAGTATCAAAAGATAAATGTAATTGTTAAAATATACTTAAGTATCAAAAGTAAAAGTATAAATCATTTCAAATTCCTTGTATTAAGCAAACGAGAAGGCATGATTTTCTTGTTTTTTTAATATACAGGTAGCTAGAGGCAAACTCCAACATCATTGACAAACCAATCATGTGTGTTTAGTGAGTTCGCCAGATCAGAGGCAGTAGGGATGACCAGATGTTCGCTTGATAAGTGCGTGAATTGGACCATTTTCTGTCCTGCTAAGCATTTGAATTGTAACGAGTACTTTTGGGTGTCAGGGAAAATGTACGGAGTAAAAAGTACATAATTTTATTTAGGAATGTAGTAAAGTAAAAGTTGTCAAAAATATAAACTGTTACAGGAGGGGGGGTCGCAGTTCCGGAGCGACCCACTAGGTGTCATCCTCCGACAACTTTAGGCACCTCCTCACTCACATTCTGGACTAATCATCATCCTATTGGTGTCACCTGTGTCTACCTGTTCACCTGTGTCTACCTGTTCACCTGTGTCTACCTGTTCACCTGTGTATTTACGCCCTCACTTCCCTGTGTTCCCTTGCTCAGTTTTCTCTGCTAGTTTCTCGATGCCAAAACAGTACTAATCAGTGTCTAATCGCGAGACGTATGTACAGGTGCTTGAGAAGTGTTCTCCCTGTTTCATTGTTGTTGTCAGTCGTAGTTAGTATTTCGTACGTTTGCCGTCGGCCTGTTTTTGGAGACCAATTTGCTCCTCCTTTATTTTATTGTGACAAGACCGTTATTTTGTACCCTGGTTTTGGGACCATCAGTAAAGATCCTTGTTTCACCATCTCTGCCTACTGTCTATCCTGCACCGCACCTGGGACACACCTCACACCAACCCTTACAATAAACAGTAATGTAAACTACAGATACCCCCCCCAAAAAACTACTTAAGTACTTTAAAGTATTTTTACTTAAGTACTTTACACCCCTGAATATACACAGAACAAAAGTATAAACGCAACAAATTCAATGATTTTACTGAGCTACAGTTCATAGAAGGAAATCAGTCAATTGAAATAAATAAATTAGGCCCTAATCTATGGATTTCACATGACTGGGAATACAGATATGCATCTGTTGGTCACAGATACCTTTTTAAAAAAAGGTAGGGGCTTGGATCAGAAAACCAGTCAGTATCCGGTGTGACCACCGTTTGCCTCGTGCAGCACGACACATCTCCTTCGCTGTCACGCCCTGACCTAGAGAACTCTTGTTGGTTGGGTCAGGGTGTGAGTTCAGTTTGATTATTGTATTTCTATGTTGGAGATCTAGTATTTGTATTTCTATGTTTGGCCGGGTGTGATTCCCAATCAGAGGCAGCTGTCGCTCGTTGTCTCTGATTGGGGATCATCCTTAGGTAGCTTGGTTGCCTCCCTTAGTTGTGGGATCTTGTGTGTGTTCATGTTAGGCTTGTTGTGTGTATAGCCCATAGGACTTCACGTTGTCATTGTTTTGTTATTTTGTCAACTGTTTATTCGTCTTAATAAACATGTACGCATACCACGCTGCACCTTGGTCTGACCCGTCTCTCAACGATCGTGACATTCGCATAGAGTTGATCAGGCTGTTGATTGTGGCCTGTGGAATGTTGTCCCACTCCTCTTCAATGGCTCTGCGAAGTTGCTGGATATTGGCGGGAACTAGAACACGCTGTCGTACACGTTGATCCAGAGCATCCCAAACATGCTCAATGGGTGATATGTCTGAGTATACAGGTCAGGGAAGAACTGGGACATTTTCAGCTTCCAGGAATTGTGTACAGATCCTTGCGACATGGGGCCGTGCATTATCATGCTGAAACATGAGGCGATGGCGGCGGATGAATGGCACGACAATGGGCCTCAGGATCTCGTCACGGTATCTCTGCATTCAAATTGCCATTGATAAAATGCAATTGTGTTCGTTGTCTGTAGCTTATGCCCGTCCATACAATAACCCCACTGCCACCATGGGGCACTCTGTTCACAACGTTGACATCAGCAAACCACTCGCCCACACACGCCATACGCCGTCTGCCCGCTACAGTTGAAACCGGGATTAATCCGTGAAGAGCACACTTCTCCAGCGTGCCTGTGGCCATCAAAGGTGAGCATTTGCCCACTGACGCTGGTTACGACGTCAAACTGCAGTCAGGTCAAGACCCTGGTGAGGATGACGAGCACGCAGATGAGCTTCCCTGAGACGGTTTCTGACAGTTTGTGTAGAAATTCTTCAGTTGTGCAAAACCACAGTTTCATCAGCTGTCCGGGTGGCTGGTCTCAGACGATCCCGCAGGTGAAGAAGCCGGATGTGGAGGTCCTGGGCTGGCGTGGTTACACGTGGTCTGCGCTTGTGAGGTCGGTTGGACGTACTGCCAAATTCTCTAAAACAACTTCGGAGGCAGCTTATGGTAGAGAAATTAACATTTTAATTCTCAGGCAACAGCTCTGGGGGACATTCCTGCAGTCAGCATGCCAATTGCACACTCCCTCAAAACTTGAGACATCTGTGGCATTGTGTTGTGTGACAAAACTGCACATTTCAGAGTGGCCTTTTATTGTCCCCAGCACAAGGTGCACCTGTGTAATGATCATGCTGTTTAATCAGCTTCTTGATATGCCACACCTGTCAGGTGGATGGATTATCTTGGCAAAGGAGAAATGCTCACGAACAGGGATGTAAACACATTTGTGCAAAATATTTGAGAGAAATAAGCTTTTTGTGCGTATGGAAAATTTCGGGGATTAATTATTTCAGCTCATGAAACATGAGACCAACACTTTACATGTTACGTTTATATTTTTGTTCAGTGTACTTCAGAACATCCTCTTGTTAGTCCACTGTTCAGGTCACCTGATGTCTTAGATAGGAGCCTGTTGTTCTGTAGCCCTTACATGCTGAGATCGAGAGAGACCAGAGAGGCTTGGCATGCTGACACAGAGAGGCTGCTACTGACACCTTCTTAATGACTCCAATTCACCATGTCTCCCCTGCAGAGCCACGTCATCTCCCCTGCCGTGCCGGGCCGAGCCGTCGTCTAACCATCTGCCATCTCGCTCAGGACGAGGCACACACTTGAAGATGAGACCTATCGGACAGAAACATATGGTTGCTTCCAGTTCTGCCAACACAATGGAACTATATTGCTGATGTGTTAAGTGACACAAATGCATTTTATCCAATCTTTTATTATCAGGTAGGGTGCTGTGATAGGGACCTTTATGATAAAGTGTTGTAAGTATTTCATTATATTGTATTTATTTAATTGAAATCCTTAGTCATCTAATACTAATGAGAAATAAAAGCATATTTACTTCTGGAGCATTAATTACACCAAAATATTCGCTTTCAATAACAGACTGAATAAATGAATCACCATAAAGAAATGTGACTTTTCTCCATATCAGTAACTGGGTCCAGGAGGCTACAGGCCGCAGTAGTATGTCTGGTGGAACAACACGGCCCCATGCTATGGGAGACGGCACCCTTCCTTCTGGTCTCCAGATCAAATCCCAACGCTCCAGGGCAGTGAAGGAGACATCACCCTGTCTAGGTGTTTCCATCATGGCCACCTAATCATCCTCCTCGCTCCTAATTGGCATAGATCACTCCTCACCTCTCCATCATTGCTAGCTGTGGTTCTGGCACAAAATGGTTGCTGTGCATCACCGAAGCGGGGTGGATGAGGTGAGTTTCCTTACTATGTAGTCCTCTGTAGCTCAGCTGGTAGAGCGTGGCGCTTGTAACGCCAAGGTAGTGGGTTCGATCCCCGGGACCACCCATACACAAAAAATGTATGCACGCACGACTGTAAGTCGCTTTGGATAAAAGCGTCTGCTAAATGGCATATTATTATTATTTATTATTATGTAAAAGCGCTATAGTGTGTAGAAAAGCACTATATAAATCCTGTCAATCCATTCTGTGCAGGCAGGGTTTAGAGAGCACTGTAGACTGTGCATCCCCCATTGGTCAACCAGTTTATGAGTGATAGTTAAACTTCATGTTACGATAAGTGTCATGTCATTTTTAATGACCACAGAGAAGACCAGAGGGAAGGCTGCCTCCTAATGGCTCTCCAACAGCACTTCCATCAACATGTGATCTGTCCTCCAGGGAGGGAACCAGACCGACCCAGCCAGACCCAGCCAGACCCAGGCCGACCCAGCCAGACCCAGCCCGACCCTGCCAGACCCTGCCAGACTCAGCCCGACCCAGCCCGACCCAGCCAGACCCAGCCCGACCCAGCCCGACCCAGCCAGACCCAGACCGACCCAGCCAGACCCAGCCAGACCCAGGCCGACCCAGCCAGACCCAGCCAGACCCAGACCGACCCTGCGTAGACCCAGCCCGACCCAGCCCGACCCAGCCAGACCCAGACCGACCCTGCGTAGACCCAGCCCGACCCACCCCGACCCAGCCCGACCCAGCCAGACCCAGCCCGACCCTGCCCGACCCTGCCCGACCCAGCCCGACCCAGCCAGACCCAGACCGACCCTGTGTAGACCCAGCCAGACCCAGCCCGACCCAGCCCGACCCTGCCCGACCCAGCCAGACCCAGACTGATGCTGCGTAGCTCCAGAGGCCAGCCAGTAGAGGGATGTAGGGTGCTATGCTGCTGGAATGAATGTGGGACAAAACTTGCAACTGCAACAACAACAAAAAAGAGGGAGGCGTTTGATCACAATCGAGTTATCGTTTGAAAATCTTTCACTGAAAAAAAAATGTTTTTAATTCGTTTGTTTGCGCATTTTAAAAATGATTTCCTTGCAATTGTTATTATTTTTGTCAATATCATTATTTTTGTTTGCAATACTAAGAATGTTGTTGTCGACTTCAGAAGTTTTGCTTGATATTAATGTAACAAAAGTAACTCCAAACCAACCGATCTACAGTATATGCGATGTTTGGGGCATGGCCTAATGCATTGGGGAGCGGAGAATGACAAGTTTGGCCGATATTTATCAAACTGCTGCATTTTTCTACCCTTGAAAACATACTTAGCAGCCAGCAGGGAATCTACACACGCAGAGAGCCAGTCTGATTGGTAATAGGAGCAAGAAGGGCAAAGGAGAGGATGTCCACAACATTCAAAATGAATGACATGTAAAACTAATGACAAGCACTCCAGTTGAGGTTGCTGTATTGACCCTCTGCATACTCCAATCCTTAACACAACTTTGTTTTGTAATATTTCCATATAAAATATTTCACGTCAGATGACATGATTCCAGTAGAAACCAAAGATAAAAACAGATGTGTTTGTTCCCAAAACACCTTCACATTAACTAACTAGCAGCCACTCTAACCTGACACTACAACCCTTCACGTTAACTAACTAGCAGCCACTCTAACCTGACACTACAACCCTTCACATTAACTAACTAGCAGCCACTCTAACCTGACACTACAACCCTTCACATTAACTAACTAGCAGCCACTCTAACCTGACACTACAACCCTTCACATTAACTAACTAGCAGCCACTCTAACCTGACACTACAACCCTTCACATTAACTAACTAGCAGCCACTCTAACCTGACACTACAACCCTTCACATTAACTAACTAGCAGCCACTCTAACCTGACACTATAACCCTTCACATTAACTAACTAGTAGCCACTCTAACCTGACACTACAACCCTTCACATTAACTAACTAGCAGCCACTCTAACCTGACACTACAACCCTTCACATTAACTAACTAGCAGCCACTCTAACCTGACACTACAACCCTTCACATTAACTAACTAGCAGCCACTCTAACCTGACACTACAACCCTTCACATTAACTAACTAGCAGCCACTCTAACCTGACACTACAACCCTTCACGTTAACTAACTAGCAGCCACTCTAACCTGACACTACAACCCTTCACATTAACTAACTAGCAGCCACTCTAACCTGACACTATAACCCTTCACATTAACTAACTAGCAGCCACTCTAACCTGACACTACAACCCTTCACATTAACTAACTAGCAGCCACTCTAACCTGACACTACAACCCTTCACATTAACTAACTAGCAGCCACTCTAACCTGACACTACAACCCTTCACATTAACTAACTAGCAGCCACTCTAACCTGACACTACAACCCTTCACATTAACTAACTAGCAGCCACTCTAACCTGACACTACAACCCTTCACGTTAACTAACTAGCAGCCACTCTAACCTGACACTGCAACCCTTCACATTAACTAACTAGCAGCCACTCTAACCTGACACTACAACCCTTCACATTAACTAACTAGCAGCCACTCTAACCTGACACTACAACCCTTCACATTAACTAACTAGCAGCCACTCTAACCTGACACTGCAACCCTTCACATTAACTAACTAGCAGCCACTCTAACCTGACACTACAACCCTTCACATTAACTAACTAGCAGCCACTCTAACCTGACACTACAACCCTTCACGTTAACTAACTAGCAGCCACTCTAACCTGACACTACAACCCTTCACGTTAACTAACTAGTAGCCACTCTAACCTGACACTACAACCCTTCACATTAACTAACTAGCAGCCACTCTAACCTGACACTACAACCCTTCACGTTAACTAACTAGTAGCCACTCTAACCTGACACTACAACCCTTCACATTAACTAACTAGCAGCCACTCTAACCTGACACTACAACCCTTCACATTAACTAACTAGCAGCCACTCTAACCTGACACTACAACCCTTCACATTAACTAACTAGCAGCCACTCTAACCTGACACTACAACCCTTCACGTTAACTAACTAGCAGCCACTCTAACCTGACACTGCAACCCTTCACATTAACTAACTAGCAGCCACTCTAACCTGACACTACAACCCTTCACATTAACTAACTAGCAGCCACTCTAACCTGACACTACAACCCTTCACATTAACTAACTAGCAGCCACTCTAACCTGACACTGCAACCCTTCACATTAACTAACTAGCAGCCACTCTAACCTGACACTACAACCCTTCACATTAACTAACTAGCAGCCACTCTAACCTGACACTACAACCCTTCACATTAACTAACTAGCAGCCACTCTAACCTGACACTACAACCCTTCACGTTAACTAACTAGTAGCCACTCTAACCTGACACTACAACCCTTCACATTAACTAACTAGCAGCCACTCTAACCTGACACTACAACCCTTCACGTTAACTAACTAGTAGCCACTCTAACCTGACACTATAACCCTTCAGAATCATTGAGGGCAGACAGATACAGAAAAACTGCTTCAAGCGTCAACAGTCACTGACAGATAAAGTCTGAAGGAAGGGAAGGATGGATGGATGGATGGATGGATGGAGGGAGGGATGGAGGGATGGAGGGAGGGAGGGAGGGAGGGAGGGAGGCATGGATGGATGGATGGATGGAGGGAGGGAGGGAGGGAGGGAGGGAGGGAGGGAGGGAGGGATATCTCCAGGAGATACTGTAGCAGCAAGATTAGAATGCTGCTGTTATCTGTCCTCCAGAGCAGGTTAGTTCCACATCAAAACACTGATGGAGGGAGAGACTGACTGACTGAGGAGAGAGAGAGGGAGCGCGAGAGAGAGAGAGTGGTAGAGAGAGGTAGAGGGAGAGAGAGAGGGGAGAGAGATAGAGGGGGAGAGAGAGAGGGAGAGAGAGGTAGAGAGAGAGAGAGAGAGAGGGAGAGAGGGAGAGAGGGAGAGAGATAGAGGGGGAGAGAGAGAGGGAGAGAGAGGTAGAGAGAGAGAGAGAGGGAGAGAGGGAGAGAGAGAGAGAGAGGGGGGGAGAGAGAGAGAGATAGAGAGGGAGGGAGAGGGAGGGAGAGCTAGAGAGGTTGAGGGAGAGGGAGAGAGAGAGCTAGAGAGGGAGGGAGAGAGAGGTAGAGGGAGAGAGAGAGAGGTAGAGAGGGAGGGAGAGAGAGGGAGGGAGAGCGAGAGAGAGAGAGAGAGAGAGAGAGAGAGAGAGAGGGAGAGAGGAAGATAGGGAGAGAGGGAGAGAGGAAGATAGGGAGAGAGGGAGAGAGGAAGATAGGGAGAGAGGGAGAGAGGAAGATAGGGAGAGAGGGAACGAGAGGGGAAGAGAGTCCGTAGGGGACTGAGACTCTGAACATTTAGACCTCTTAAGCCAACATTTCAACAGACAGGAAGCCAAAACACATTCCACCTGCTCTCAGCTTGATCAATCCTATCAGTCAATACCAGGTTGAGTGTGAAGCAACAAACAGGTTCAGTCAGTGGATAAAAGGTGTGGATAATGAAGTAGATTAAAACAACAGTGTGGAAAAAAGGTGTGAAAATGGCTCTTCTTTATTGGTATATATGGAAGGCTTCACACATCCTATATTCCATGAACACCTATAGGAACCGCTCTGCTAACAGTGGTACTGTGGTTCTGGTATAAACACCATGAACACCTATAGGAACCGCTCTGCTAACAGTGGTACCGTGGTTCTGGTATAAACACCATGAACACCTATAGGAACCGCTCTGCTAACAGTGGTACCGTGGTTCTGGTATAAACACCATGAACACCTATAGGAACCGCTCTGCTAACAGTGGTACCGTGGTTCTGGTATAAACACCATGAACACCTATAGGAACCGCTCTGCTAACAGTGGTACCGTGGTTCTGGTATAAACACCATGAACACCTATAGGAACCGCTCTGCTAACAGTGGTACTGTGGTTCTGGTATAAACACCTATAGTAACCGCTCTGCTAAAAGTGGTGCTGTGGTTCTGGTATAAACACCATGAGATGACAGGTCAGTCCCCTGAAGTTGACACAAACACTCATTATACAGCCTCACTTAGTTCCTCAGTGTCTGGAAGAGACAGGTCAACCTGCCAGGTGGAAAATAATTGGCTAGTGATTTGTGGATTGTTTTGTTCAGTATTGTTTGAAAAACTAAGATATGTCCCACATGGCACCCTGTTCCATGTATAGTGTACTACTTCTGTCCAGGGCCCATAGTGTTCTGTTCAGGGCCCATAGTGTTCTGTTCAGGGCCCATAGTGTTCTGTTCAGGGCCCATAGTGTTCTGTTCAGGGCCCATAGTGTTTTGTTCAGGGCCCATAGTGTTCTGTTCAGGGCCCATAGTGTTCTGTCCAGGGCCCATAGTGTTCTGTTCAGGGCCCATAGTGTTCTGTCCAGGGCCCATAGTGTTCTGTTCAGGGTCCATAGTGTTCTGTTCAGGGCCCATAGTGTTCTGTTCCGGGCCCATAGTGTTCTGTTCAGGGCCCATAGTGTTCTGTTCAGGGCCCATAGTGTTCTGTCCAGGGCCCATAGTGTTCTGTTCAGGGTCCATAGTGTTCTGTTCAGGGCCCATAGTGTTCTGTTCAGGGCCCATAGTGTTCTGTTCAGGGCCCATAGTGTTCTGTTCAGGGCCCATAGTGTTCTGTTCAGGGTCCATAGTGTTCTGTTCCATGGTCATTATGAATACTGCTGATATAGTGGTGTCTCCTGTATCTGTAATAATATGGTCATTATGAATACTGCTGATATAGTGGTGTCTCCTGTAATAATATGGTCATTATGAATACTGTGATTATAGTGGTGTCTCCTGTAATAATATGGTTCATTATGAATACTGCTGATATAGTGGTGTCTCCTGTAATAATATGGTCATTATGAATACTGCTGATATAGTGGTGTCTCCTGTAATAATATGGTCATTATGAATACTGCTGATATAGTGGTGTCTCCTGTAATAATATGGTCATTATGAATACTGCTGATATAGTGGTGTCTCCTGTAATAATATGGTCATTATGAATACTGCTGATATAGTGGTGTCTCCTGTAATAATATGGTCATTATGAATACTGCCTGATATAGTGGTGTCTCCTGTAATAATATGGTCATTATGAATACTGCCTGATATAGTGGTGTCTCTTCTGTAATAATATGGTCATTATGAATACTGCTGATATAGTGGTGTCTCTGTAATAATATGGTCATTATGAATACTGCTGATATAGTGGTGTCTCACTGTATCTGTAATAATATGGTCATTATGAATACTGCTGATATAGTGGTGTCTCCTGTAATCTGTATTAATATGGTCATTATGAATACTGCTGATATAGTGGTGTCTCCTGTAATAATATGGTCATTATGAATATACTGCTGATATAGTGGTGTCTCCTGTAATAATATGGTCATTATGAATACTGCTGATATAGTGGTCATGTCTCCTGTATCTGTAATAATATGGTCATTATGAAAAAAAAATACTGCTGATATAGTGTGTCCTCTGTAATAATATGGTCATTATGAATACTGCTGATATAAAAAAAAAAAGTGTGTCTCCTGTAATAATATGGTCATTATGAATACTGCTGATATAGTGGTGTCTCCTGTATCTGTAATAATATGGTCATTATGAATACTGCTGATATAGTGGTGTCTCCTGTAATAATATGGTCATTATGAATACTGCTGATATAGTGGTGTCTCCTGTAATAATATGGTCATTATGGAATACTGCTGATATAGTGGTGTCTCCTGTATCTGTAATAATATGGTCATTATGAATACTGCTGATATAGTGGTGTCTCTGTATCTGTAATATTATGGTCATTATGAATACTGCTGATATAGTGTGTGTCTCCTCTGTAATAATATGGTCATTATGAATACTGCTGATTATAGTGGTGTCTCCTGTAATCTGTAATAAAAAAAATATGGTCATTATGAATAACTGGCTGATATAGTGGAATGTCTCCTGTAATCAATATGGTCATTATGAATACTGCTGATATAGTGGTGTCTCCTGTAATAATTATGGTCATTATGAATACTGGCTGATATAGTGGTGTCTCCTGTATCTGTTAATAATATGGTCATTATGAATACTGCTGATATAGTGGTGTCCTCCTGTAATAATATGGTCATTATGAATACTGCTGATATTGGTGGTGTCTCCTGTAACTAATATGGGTCATTATGAATACTGCTGATTATAGTGGGGTGTCTCCTGTAATAATAATGGTCATTATGAATACTGCTGATATAGTGGTGTCTCCTGTAATAAATATGGTCATTATGAATACTGCTGATATAGTGGTGTCTCCTGTAATAATATGGTCATTATGAATACTGCTGATATAGTGGTGTCTCCTGTAAATAATATGGTCATTATGAATAACTGCTGATATAGTGGTGTCCCCCACCTCCTGTATCTGTAATAATATGGTCCATTATGAATACTGCTGATATAGTGGTGTCTCCTGTATCTGTAATAATATGGGGGGTTATTGTCCCCCCCCCCCCCACCCCCCCCCCCCACCATTATGAATACTGCTGATATAGTGGTGTCCTGTTCCTGTAATAATATGGTTCATTATGAATACTGCTGATATAGTGGTGTCTCCTGTGTAATAATATGGTTCATTATGAATACTGCTGATATAGTGGTGTCTCCTGTTATCTGTAATTAATATGGTCATTATGAATACTGCTGATATAGTGGTGTCTCCTGTATCTGTAATAATATGGTCATTATGAATACTGCTGATATAGTGGTGTCTCCTGTAAATAATATGGTCATTATGAATACTGCTGATATAGTGGTGTCTCCTGTAATAATATGGTCATTATGAATACTGCTGATATAGTGGTGTCTCCTGTAATAATTATGGTCATTATGAATACTGCTGATATAGTGGTGTCTCCTGTAATAATATGGTCATTATGAATACTGCTGATATAGTGGTGTCTCCTGTAATAATATGGTCATTATGAATACTGCTGATATAGTGGTGTCTCCTGTAATAATATGGTCATTATGAATACTGCTGATATAGTGGTGTCTCCTGTTGTAATAATATGGTCATTATGAATACTGCTGATATTAGTGGTGTCTCTCTGTAATAATATGGTCATTATGAATACTAGCTGATATAGTGGTGTCCTCCTGTAATAATATGGTCATTATGAATACTGCTGATATAGTGGTGTCTCCTGTATCTGTAATAATATGGTCATTATGAATACTGCTGATATAGTGGGTGTCTCCTGTAATAATATGGTCATTATGAATACTGCTGATATAGTGGTGTCTCCTGTAATAATATGGTCATTATGAATACTTGCTGATATAGTGGTGTCTCCTGTATCCTGTAATAATATGGTCATTATGAAATACTGCTGATATAGTGGTGTCTCCTGTATCTGTAATATGGTCATTATGAATACTGCTGATATAGTGGTGTCTCCTGTAATAATATGGTCATTATGAATACTGCTGATATAGTGGTGTCTCCTGTATCTGTAATAATATGGTCATCATGAATACTGCTGATATAGGTGGTGTCTCCTGTAATAATATGGTCATTATGAATACTGCTGATATAGTGGTGTCTCCTGTAATAATATGGTCATTATGATAACTGCTGATATAGTGGTGTCTCCTGTAATAATATGGTCATTATGAATACTGCTGATATAGTGGTGTCTCCTGTATCTGTAATAATATGGTCATTATGAATACTGCTGATATAGTTGGTGTCTCCGCTGTATCTGTAATAATATGGTCATTATGAATACTGCTGATATAGTGGTGTCTCCTGTAATAATATGGTCATTATGAATACATGCTTGATATAGTGGTGTGTCTCCTGTAATAATATGGTCATTATGAATACTGCTGATATAGTGGTGTCTCCTGTATCTGAATAATATGGTCATTATGAATACTGCTGAAATAGTGGTGTCTCCTGTAATAATATGGTCATTATGAATACTGCTGATATAGTGGTGTCTCCTGTATCTGTAATAATAATGGTCATTATGAATACTGCTGATATAGTGGTGTCTCTGTAATAATATGGTCATTATGAATACTGCTGATATAGTGGTGTCTCCTGTAATAATATGGTCATTATGAATACTGCTGATATAGTGGTGTCTCCTGTATCTAATAATATGGTCATTATGAATACTGCTGATATAGTGGTGTCTCCTGTAATAATATGGTCATTATGAATACTGCTGATATAGTGGTGTCTCCTGTAATAATATGGTCATTTATGATACTGCTGATATAGTGGTGTCTCCTTTAATAATATGGTCATTATGAATACTGGCTGATATAGTGTTGTCTCCTGTATCTGTAATAATATGGTCATTATGAATACTGCTGATATAGTGGTGTCTCCTGTATCTGTAATAATATGGTCATTATGAATACTGCTGATATAGTGGTGTCTCCTGTAATAATATGGTCATTATGAATTACTGCTGATATAGTGGTGTCTCTGTATCTGTAATAATATGGTCATTATGAATACTGCTGATATAGTTGGTGTCTCCTGTATCTGTAATAATATGGTCATTATGAATACTGCTGATATAGTGGTGTCTCCTGTAATAATATGGTCATTATGAATACTGCTGATATAGTGGTGTCTCCTGTATCTGTAATAATATGGTCATTATGAATACTGCTGATATAGTGGTGTCTCCTGTAATAATATGGTCATTATGAATACTGCTGATATAGTGGTGTCTCCTGTAATAATATGGTCATTATGAATACTGCTGATTATAGTGGTGTCTCCTGTAATAATATGGTCATTATGAATACTGCTGATATAGTGGTGTCTCCTGTATCTGTAATATGGTCATTATGAATACTGCTGATATAGTGGTGTCTCCTGTAATAATATGGTCATTATGAATAACTGCTGATATAGTGGTGTCTCCTGTAATAATATGGTCATTATGAATACTGCTGATATAGTGTGTCTCCTGTATCTGTAATAATATGGTCATTATGAATACTGCTGATATAGTGGTGTCTCCTGTAATAATATGGTCATTATGAATACTGCTGAATAGTGGTGTCTTCACTGCTAATAATATGGTCATTATGAATACTGCTGATATAGTGGTGTCTCCTGTATCTGTAATAATATGGTCATTATGAATACTGCTGATATAGTGGTGTCTCCTGTAATTATATGGTCATTATGAATACTGCTGATATAGTGGTGTCTCCTGTAATAATATGGTCATTATGAATACTGCTGATATAGTGGTGTCTCCTGTAATAATATGGGTCATTATGAATACTGCTGATATAGTGGTGTCTCCTGTATCTGTAATAATATGGTCATTATGAATACTGCTGATATAGTGGTGTCTCCTGTAATAATATGGTCATTATGAATACTGCTGATATAGTGGTGTCTCCTGTAATAATATGGTCATTATGAATACTGCTGATATAGTGGTGTCTCCTGTATCTGTAATAATATGGTCATTATGAATACTGCTGATATAGTGGTGTCTCCTGTAATAATATGGTCATTATGAATACTGCTGATATAGTGGTGTCTCCTGTAATAATATGGTCATTATGGAATACTGCTGATATAGTGGTGTCTCCTGTAATAATATGGTCATTATGAATACTGCTGATATAGTGGTGTCTCCTGTAATAATATGGTCATTATGAATACTGCTGATATAGTGGTGTCTCCTGTAATAATATGGTCATTATGAATACTGCTGATATAGTGGTGTCTCCTGTAATAATATGGTCATTATGAATACTGCTGATATAGTGGTGTCTCCTGTATCTGTAATAATATGGTCATTATGAATACTGCTGATATAGTGGTGTCTCCTGTATCTGTAATAATATGGTCATTATGAATACTGCTGATATAGTGGTGTCTCCTGTATCTGTAATAATATGGTCATTATGAATACTGCTGATATAGTGGTGTCTCCTGTAATAATATGGTCATTATGAATACTGCTGATATAGTGGTGTCTCCTGTAATAATATGGTCATTATGAATACTGCTGATATAGTGGTGTCTCCTTATCTGTAATAATATGGTCATTATGAATACTGCTGATATAGTGGTGTCTCCTGTAATAATATGGTCATTATGAATACTGCTGATATAGTGGTGTCTCCTGTAATAATATGGTCATTATGAATACTGCTGATATAGTGGTGTCTCCTGTATTAATATGGTCAATTATGAAATACTGCTGTATAGTGGTGTTCCTGTTCCTGCTAATAATATGGTCATTATGAATACTGTGATATAGTGGTGTCTCTGTAATAATATGGTCATTATGAATACTGCTGATATAGTGGTGTCTCCTGTATCTGTAATAATATGGGTCATTATGGAATACTGCTGATATAGTGGTGTCTCCTGTATCTGTAATAATTTGGTCATTATGAATTTACTGACTGATCTAGTGGTGTTCCTGTATCTGTAATTAATATATGGTCATTATGAATACTGCTGATTTAGTAGTGTCTCCTGTATCAAGTAATAATATGGTCAATATGACTTACTGCTGATATAGTGGTGTCTCCTGTAATAATATGTCATTTATGAATACTGTGATATAGTGGTGTCTCCTGATCTGTAATAATATGGTCATTATGACTACTGTGATATAGTGGTGTCTCCTGTATCTGTAATAACTATGGTCATTATGAATACTGCTGTAATAGTGGTGTCTCCTGTAATAATATGGTCATTATGAATACTGCTGATATAGTGGTGTCTCCTGTACTCCTGTAATAATATGGTCATTATGAATACTGCTGATATAGTGGTGTCTCCTGTATCTGTAATAATATGGTCATTATGAATACTGCTGATATAGTGGTGTCTCCTGTAATAATATGGTCATTATGAATACTGCTGATATAGTGGTGTCTCCTGTAATAATATGGTCATTATGAATACTGCTGATATAGTGGTGTCTCCTGTATCTGTAATAATATGGTCATTATGAATACTGCTGATATAGTGGTGTCTCCTGTATCTGTAATAATATGGTCATTATGAATACTGCTGATATAGTGGTGTCTCCTGTATCTGTAATAATATGGTCATTATGAATACTGCTGATATAGTGGTGTCTCCTGTAATAATATGGTCATTATGAATACTGCTGATATAGTGGTGTCTCCTGTAATAATATGGTCATTATGAATACTGGCTGATATAGTGGTGTCTCCTGTAATAATATGGTCATTATGAATACTGCTGATATAGTGGTGTCTCCTGTAATAATATGGTCATTATGAATACTGCTGATATAGTGGTGTCTCCTGTAATAATATGGTCATTATGAATACTGCTGATATAGTGGTGTCTCCTGTAATATATGGTCATTATGAATACTGCTGATATAGTGGTGTCTCCTGTAATAATATGGTCATTATGAATACTGCTGATATAGTGGTGTCTCCAGTAATAATATGGTCATTATGAATACTGCTGATATAGTGGTGTCTCCTGTAATAATATGGTCATTATGAATACTGCTGATATAGTGGTGTCTCCTGTATCTGTAATAATATGGTCATTATGAATACTGCTGATATAGTGTGTCTCCTGTATCTGTAATAATATGGTCATTATGAATACTGCTGATATAGTGGTGTCTCCTGTAATAATATGGTCATTATGAATACTGCTGATATAGTGGTGTCTCACTGTAATAATATGGTCATTATGAATACTGCTGATATAGTGGTGTCTCCTGTATCTGTAATAATATGGTCATTATGAATACTGCTGATATAGTGGTGTCTCCTGTATCTGTAATAATATGGTCATTATGAATACTGCTGATATATATAGTGGTGTCTCTGTAATAATATGTTCATTATGAATACTGCTGATATAGTGGTGTTCTCCTGTACTAATATGGTCATTATGAATACTGCTGATATAGTGGTGTCTCCTGTATCTGTAATTAATATGGTCATTATGAATACCTGCTGATATAGTGGTGTCTCTGTAATAATATGGTCATTATGAATACTGCTGATATAGTGGTGTCTCCTGTATCTGTAATAATATGGTCATTATGAATACTGCTGATATAGTGGTGTCTCCTGTATCTGTAATAATATGGTCATTATGAATACACTGCTGATATAGTGGTGTCTCCTGTAATAATATGGTCATTATGAATACTGCTGATATAGTGGTGTCTCCTGTAATAATATGGTCATTATGAATACTCGCTGATATAGTGGTGTCTCCTGTAATAATATGGTCATTATGAATACTGCTGATATAGTGGTGTCTCCTGTATCTGTAAATAATGGTGGTCATTATGAATACAGCTGCTTATAGTGGTGTCTCCTGTATTAATATGGTCATTATGAATACTGTCTGATATAGTGGTGTCTCCTGTAATAATATGGTCATTATGAATACTGCTTGATATAGTGTGTTTTCTCCTGTAATAATATGGTCATTATGAATACTGCTGATATAGGTGGTGTCTCCTGTAATAATATGTCATTATGAATACTGCTGAATAGTGGTGTCTCCTGTAATAATATGGTTCATTATGAATACTGCTGAATAGTGGTGTCTCTTGTAATAATATGGTCATTATGAATACTGCTGAAATAGTGGTGTCTCCTGTAATAATATGGTCATTATGAATACTGCTGATATAGTGGTGTCTCCTGTAATAATATGGTCATTATGAATACTGCTGATATAGTGGTGTCTCCTGTAATATATGGTCATTATGAATACTGCTGATATAGTGGTGTCCTCCTGTATCTGTAATAATATGGTCCATTATGAATACTGCTGATATAGTGGTGTCTCCTGTATCTGTAATAATATGGTCATTATGAATACTGCTGATATAGTGGTGTCTCCTGTATCTGTAATAATATGGTCATTATGAATACTGCTGATATAGTGGTGTCTCCTGTAATAATATGGTCATTATGAATACTGCTGATAATAGTGGTGTCTCCTGTAATAATATGGTCATTATGAATACTGCTGATATAGTGGTGTCTCCTGTATCTGTAATAATATGGTCATTATGAATACTGCTGATATAGTGGTGTCTCCTGTAATAATATGGTCATTATGAATACTGCTGATATAGTGGTGTCTCCTGTAATAATATGGTCATTATGAATACTGCTGATATAGTGGTGTTCTCCTGTAATAATATGGTCATCATGAATACTGCTGATATAGTGGTGTCTCCTGTAATAATATGGTCATTATGAATACTGCTGATATAGTGGTGTCTCCTGTAATAATATGGTCATTATGAATACTGCTGATATAGTGGTGTCCCTCCTGTAATAATATGGTCATTATGAATAACTGCTAGCCTATTATAGTGGTGTCTCCTGTATCCTGTTTAATAATATGGCCATTATGAATACTGCATGAATATAGTGGGTGTCCTCCTGTATCTGTAATAATATGGTCATTATGAATATTGCTGATTTAGTGGTGTCTCCTGTAATAAAATATGGTTTCTTATGAATACTGCTGATAAATAGTGGTGTCTCCTGTATCTGTAATAATATGGTCATTATGAATACTGCTGATATAGTGGTGTCCTCCTGTAATAATAAAAATGGTCATTATGAATACTGCTGATATAGTGGTGTCCTCCTGTATCTGTAATAATATGGTCATTATGAATACTGCTGATATAGTGGTGTCTCCTGTAATAATATGGTCATTATGAATACTGCTGATATAGTGTGTCTCCTGTAATAATATGGTCATTATGAATACTGCTGAATAGTGGTGTCTCCTGTATCTGTAATAATATGGTCATTATGATACTGCTGATATAGTGGGTGTCTCCTGTAATAATATGGTCATTATGAATACTGCTGAATATAGTGGTGTCTCCTGTAATAATATGGTCATTATGAATACTGCTGGATATAGTGGTGTCTCCCTGTACATAAATATGGTCCATTATGAATACTGGCTGATATAGTGGTGTCCTCTGTATCTGTAATAATATGGTCATTATGAATACTGCTGATATATTGGTGTCTCCTGTATCTTAATATGGTCATTAAGATACTGCTGATATAGTGGTTTCCTCCTGTAATAATATGGTCATTATGGATACTGCTGATATAGTGGTGTCCTCCTGTAATAATATGGTCATTATGAATACTGACTGATATAGTGGTGTCTCCTGTATCTTAATATAGGCATTATGTATACTGCTGATATCTTGGTGTCTCCTGTATTGTAAGATATGGTCATTATGAATACTGCTGATATAGTGGTGTGTCTCCAGTGTAATAATAATGGGTCATTATGAATACTGCTGATAAGTGGTGTCTCCTGTAATATATGGTCATTATGAATACTGCTGATATAGTGGTGTCTCCTGTAATAATATGGTCATTATGAATACTGCTGATATAGTGGTGTCTCCTGTATCTGTAATAATATGGTCATTATGAATACTGCTGATATAGTGGTGTCTCCTGTATCTGTAATAATATGGTCATTATGAATACTGCTGATATAGTGGTGTCTCCTGTAATAATATGGTCATTATGAATACTGCTGATATAGTGGTGTCTCCTGTATCTGTAATAATATGGTCATTATGAATACTGCTGATATAGTGGTGTCTCCTGTAATAATATGGTCATTATGAATACTGCTGATATAGTGGTGTCTCCTGTAATAATATGGTCATTATGAATACTGCTGATATAGTGGTGTCTCCTGTAATAATATGGTCATTATGAATACTGCTGATATAGTGGTGTCTCCTGTAATAATATGGTCATTATGAATACTGCTGATATAGTGGTGTCTCCTGTAATAATATGGTCATTATGAATACTGCTGATATAGTGGTGTCTCCTGTAATAATATGGTCATTATGAATACTGCTGATATAGTGGTGTCTCCTGTATCTGTAATAATATGGTCATTATGAATACTGCTGATATAGTGGTGTCTCCTGTATCTGTAATAATATGGTCATTATGAATACTGCTGATATAGTGGTGTCTCCTGTAATAATATGGTCATTATGAATACTGCTGATATAGTGGTGTCTCCTGTAATAATATGGTCATTATGAATACTGCTGATATAGTGGTGTCTCCTGTAATAATATGGTCATTATGAATACTGCTGATATAGTGGTGTCTCCTGTAATAATATGGTCATTATGAATACTGCTGATATAGTGGTGTCTCCTGTAATAATATGGTCATTATGAATACTGCTGATATAGTGGTGTCTCCTGTAATAATATGGTCATTATGAATACTGCTGATATAGTGGTGTCTCCTG
>CM062473.1:107303705-107316205 GCA_031479575.1 Coregonus ussuriensis | reverse complement strand
TTAATAAAACACAGGTGAGGATGAAAGAAGCAGATGACCCAGTATTATCTGATCAGTATTCTTGGCTGATGACATGGTCTGTAATTTACAATGAAGCCCACAACACCTAAATACTAGAGAGATCATCTTAATGAAATCATCTTAAAACCTAGACAAAACATTTTGGTTGTGACAAAGATCAATCTTGCGTCGTCTCTATTTCTTAAACTTTTCATTATAAACTTGCATAATAAACATGCAATGATTCATATTGAAGTTTTCTGAGATTTTTTGTAGAACTTGTATATAAAGAGTTACTCTGTTGCTGGATTGCATAAGAGCCGTACCCCCCCCCCCCCCCCCCCCCCAAAAAAAATAAAATAATAAACTGCTAAAAGAACAAGTGGTGAGAGAACAGTGTCCAGAACTCCTTCTCCTTCTCTCCTTCACACGCTCTCCTCTCTCTCTCTCTGTCCTCTCTCTCTCTCCTCTCTGTCTCTCTCTGTCTCTCTCACCTCTCTCTGTCTCTCTCCTCTCTCTCTCTCTCTCTCTCTCTCTCTCTGCTCTCTCTCTCTCTCTCTTTCTCTGTCTCTCTGTCCTCTATCTCTCTCTCCTCTCTCTCCTCTCTCTCCTCTCTCTCCTCTCTGTCTCTCTCGGTCTCTCTCTGTCTCTCTCTGTCTCTCTCTGTCTCTCTCTGTCTCTCTCTCTCCGTCTCTCTCCTCTCTCTCTCTCCTCTATCTGTCTCTCTCCTCTCTCTGTCTCTCTCCTCTCTCTGTCTCTCTCTGTCTCTTTCTCTCTCTCTCTCCTCTCTCTGTCTCTCTCCTCTCTCTCCCTCTGTCCCTCTGCTCTCTCTCTCTCTCTCTCTTTCTCTGTCTCTCTGTCCTCTCTCTCTCTCTCCTCTCTCTCCTCTCTCTCTCCTCTCTCTCCTCTCTCTC
This sequence comes from Coregonus ussuriensis, assembly GCA_031479575.1. NCBI lineage: Eukaryota > Metazoa > Chordata > Actinopteri > Salmoniformes > Salmonidae > Coregonus > Coregonus ussuriensis. The sequence continues at coordinate 107,315,291 of CM062473.1, read as the reverse complement.
TCCTCTCTCTCCTCTCTGTCTCTCTCTGTCTCTCTCTCTCCGTCTCTCTCCTCTCTCTCTCTCTGTCTCTGTCTCTGTCTCTCTCCCTCTCCTCTCCTCTCTCTGTCTCTCTCTCGGTCCTTGTCTTATCTCCAACATACACACTCTGTCCACGCTGACTCTCAGACACACAAAGACTCCCATCGTTATGTCATAAATATCAGCCCCATGTAGCAGTCTCCACATGATGTGCTGATGTGTTGATGATGCCATCCAAACGTTCCTCTTTTCTCCAGCTTGCATAGCTCCGCTCAGACCCGGCTTGGTAAGGCACCGTTTCCTCATCACGTCCCCATTTGTCCAGCCCTCCATCCACTGGGCCTGGCCTTCATCTCCTCTCAGTATTCTGTACATGTATGTACTGTACACCATGTCATTCCTGAGGCGCAGAGGATGAGCAACAGCCTTTTGTATTCATTCATGTGTTCTCTGGAGAAATCCGTCCCGTCCACAAAGCAGTTTGGTTTTACTTTTTCAAATGGAACGTCCTTGTTTTTCTTCTTCTGCGTCTTTCCTCCAATCATTTAAATCTATTATTAAAGCAAATGTATAGATGAAGCATTGAGTCCTCAAAGTCCTCATGTCAAAACACAGCCCTGTTCTCAAAATGCACCCAGGAAGGACATTATACAGTCAATTATCATTATATTATTATGTACAGTGTCTGGTAAGGATTCCAAACAACGTGGGCTAGCTGACGAAGGACGGTGACGAAGCAGCCTTTCATATTGATCAGTAAGAAAGGACGAGTCTCTGAATCTGGATCAATAGATGAGTTGATCAGTAGTCAGTTGAATTGATCAGTTGATGAATTGATCAGTTGAGCTGGTCTTCGTATTGTTTCCGGAAACAGTCTCCGGCAGGGAAGAATTCCCAGCACCGCTCCTGGTACATCTTCCACACATACGACTCCTGGAGACGGGAGAGGGAGAGATAGATAGGGAAGGGAAGGAAAGAGAGGGGAGGAGAAAGAGGGAAGGAGAGAGGGAAAGATAGAGAGGGGAGGAGAGAGAGGGGAGGAGAAAGAGGGAAGGAGAGAGAGGGAAAAGAAGAAGAGAGGGGAGGAGAGAGGGAAAGAGAGAGAGGGGAGGGAAGGAGAGAGAGGGGAGGAGAAAGATGGACGGAGAGAGAGGGTAGGGGACAGAGGGGAGGGGAAAGAGGGGAGGAGAAAGAGGGGAGGAGAAAGAGAGAAGGAGAGAGAGGGGAGGGGAGAGAGGGGAGGAGTGAGAGGGAATGAGAGAGAGGGGAGGAGAGAGAGGGAAAGAGAGAGAGGGGAGGGAAGGAGAGAGAGGGGAGGAGAAAGATGGATGGAGAGAGAGGGTAGGGGAGAGAGGGGAGGGGAAAGAGGGGAGGAGAAAGAGAGAAGGAGAGAGAGGGGAGGGGAGAGAGGGAAGGAGAGAGAGGGGAGGAGAAAGAGGGGAGGGGAGGGGAGAGAGGGAAGGAGAGAGATGGAAGGAGAGAGAGGGGAGGGGAGAGAGGGGAGGGGAGAGAGGGGAAGGGAGAAAGAGGGAAGGAGAGAGAGGGAAGGAGAGAGAGGGGAGGAGAGAGGAAAGATAGAGAGGGGAGGAGAGAGGGATGAGAGAGACGGGAGGAGAAAGAGGGGAGGAGAGAGCGGGAAGGAGAGAGAGGGGAGGAGAAAGAGGGGAAGAGAGAGAGGGAAGGAGAGAGAGGGGAGGAGAGAGAGGAAAGAGAGAGGGGAGGAGAGAGAGGGAAGGAGAGAGAGGGAAGTAGAGGGAGGAGAAAGAGGGAAAGATAGAGAGGGGAGGAGAGAGAGGGAAAGAGAGAGAGGGGAGGGGAGAGAGGGAAGGAGAGAGAAGGGAGGGGAGAGAGGAGAGAGGGAAGGAAAGAGAGGAGGAGGGGAGGAGAGAGAGGGGTGGAGAGGAGAGGGTGGAGGGGAGGAGAGGAGAGGGGGGGTATCAGACAGTTCATTCAATATAAACAAGTAGTGATAAGATGTCTACCATCCAGGATAATATACCACTACAGTCAAAAGCCAATGGTCTCTCTACTAAGATACTGTAGCTTTACTAAGGCAAGGTGCAATGAAAATGCTAACCTGCACAAATGGCCTAAGGGATTTGGAGATTTGTCTTTTTGCAGTCTTTACTTTTTCCTTTTCAATTGTTTGGTTCTCTTTCTCGTCTGTATTTGTTGTAGTCATTTCCCTGAGGTCAAATGGTTCCCTTTCAAGTTTGTATTTGTTGTAGTCATTTCCCTGAGGTCAAATGGTTCTCTTTCAAGTTTGTATTTGTTGTAGTCATTTCCCCGAGGTCAAATGGTTCTCTTTCTCGTCTGTATTTGTTGTAGTCATTTCCCTGAGGTCAAATGGTTCCCTTTCAAGTTTGTATTTGTTGTAGTCATTTCCCCGAGGTCAAATGGTTCTCTTTCTCGTCTGTATTTGTTGTAGTCATTTCTCTGAGGTCAAATGGTTCTCTTTTCTACAAATCAAAGCGTGTGTTCAGAGAGTGATGGAGCATAATGCTGATGATTCAACAATAAACGTGTTTTCTCCTCTGAGGCGCGGTGCATAGCTAACCCACTGGGGAGGAATAACATTGTTGTGTGAATGATGGAGGGAAAAGTCTATTTTGTGTGTAGTTCTGTCCAAAATCACACCCTATTCCCTATATAGTAGTGCACTACATTTGACTAGAGCCCTATGGGCCCTGTTCAAAAAGGAGTGCACTACATAGGGAATAGGGTGCCATTTGGGGTGTAACCTAGACTCTTACCTGGCCTGTGTGCTCTGTTTCGTCTTTGTTAATGAGATACATCACAAAAAAGCTGAAAAACAGAACGTTTTTTTTAGAATTAGCTTCAATCAGACAGCTGACAGATTGTTCAACTGACACACCCCATCACAACCCAAAATACAAGTCAACAACCACTGGACAGCCTCAAAACATGGTTCCACTATCATTTAGATCTCATGGATGGTCAGCCCTGGCATCTATAGCTCTGTCTAGGAATTTGAGAGTGGTTACATTTCTCCAGCCCCCATCCCTCATCTTTATACCAAAACAGAGGCGGGGAGAACACTTTGGTTATGGCTTCAACTGCTGATTGCCGCTTTAACAGAACGCAGAGCAGAATAAAGCAGGAAATCAGTTTCATTCACTCTACCTCCTGATCTTGTCTCTACTCTGCAGGAGTATGTGATCAATAGCCTCCTAATGCAACACAGAGACATGCGATTATCTTCCAGGAAAGTCTTAGAAACAGGAACACAACAGGGATGCCCCCTCTCCCCACTCCTTTTCACTCTAGCGGTTCTGCAGAACCAACAAGACAACATTAAAGACCAAGTCCATATTATGGCAAGAACAGCTCAAATAAGCAAAGAGAAACGACAGTCCATCATTACTTTAAGACATGAAGGTCAGTCAATCTGGAAAATTTGAAGAACTTTGAAAGTTTCTTCAACTGCAGTTGCAAAACCCATCAAGCGCTATGATGAAACTGGCTCTCATGAGGACCGCCACAGGAAAGGAAGACCCAGAGTTACCTCTGCTGCAGAGGATACGTTCATTAGAGTTACCAGCCTCAGATTGCAGCCCAAATAAATGCTTCACAGAGATCAAGTAACAGACACATCTCAACATCAACTGTTCAGAGGGGACTGTGTGAATCAGGCCTTCATGGTCGAATTGCTGCAAAGAAACCATTACTAAAGGACACCAATAAGAAGAAGAGACCTGCTTGGGCCAAGAAACACGAGCAATAGACATTAGACTGGTGGAAATGTGTCCTTTGGTCTGGAGTCCAAATTGGAGATTTTTGGTTCAAACCGCTGTGTCTTTGTGAGACGCGGTGTGGGTGAACGGATGATCTCCGCATGTGTATTTCCCACCGTAAAGTATGGAGGAGGAGGTGTGATGGTGTGGGGGTGCTTTGCTGATGACACTGTCTGTGATTTATTTAGAATTCAAGGCACACTTAACCAGCATGGCTACCACAGCATTCTGCAGCGATACGACATCCCATCTGGTTTGGGCTTAGTGGGACTATCATTTGTTTTTCAACAGGATAATGACCCAACACACCTCCAGGCTGTGTAAGGGCTATTTTACCAAGAAGGAGAGTGATGGATTGCTGCATCAGATGACCTGGCCTCCACAATCCCCCGATCTCAACCAAATTGAGATGGTTTGGGATGAGTCGGACCGCAGAGTGAAGGAAAAGCAGCCAACAAGTGCTCAGCATATGTGGGAATTCATTCAAGACTGTTGGAAAAGCATTCCAGGTTAAGCTGGTTGAGAGTATGCCAAGAGTGTGCAAAGCTGTCATCAAGGCAAAGGGTGGCTATTTGAAGAATCTCAAATATTAAATATATTTTGATTTGTTTAACACTTTTTTGGTTACTACATGATTCCATATGTGTTATTTCATAGTTTTGATGTCTTCACTATTCCACAATGTAGAAAATAGTAAAAATTAAGAAAAACCCTTGAATGAGTAGGTGTTCTAAAACTTTTGACCGGTAGTGTATGTCTCTACTCACAGATAGTTGGCCAAGTTGTGCTCCTGCAGGGTGTGGGTTTCGAAGCCGTGAGGCACTGTATCAAAGTAGTCGTTTCCAATTCCGCAGATGAAACATTTGGTCTGCAAGAGAAAGACACGCAGATGAAGCATTTGGTCTGCAAGAGAAAGACAGGTTTGTATGTGATGCTGTCAGCCAACTTCGACTGCAGCTGCTCATCTCTCTACATATCACTCAACCCAGGGAAAGACGGCTCGGATTAATCTCATTTGAATTTCCAACACCAGTGTTTCACCTCTATAACCAAATGCTACAATAATACTCTGGCTCTGAGGGAAGGAACAGATACAGAGCATCAGACTGTATAAGACAGTGGTTCTTCAACGTCTCCTCGGGATCCCCAGACGTTCTTCAACCTCTCCTAAGGGCCCCAGACGTTCTTCAACGTCTCCTCAGGTCCCCCAGCCGTTCTCCAACGTCTCCTCAGGACCCCCAGACATTCTCCAACCTCTCCTCAGGACCCCCAGACGTTTACCAACCTCTCTCCAGGACCCCCGGAAGTTCTCCAATGTCTCCTCAGGACCTCAGACATTCTCCAACCTCTCATCAGGACCCCCAGACGTTCTCCAACCTCTCCTCAGGACTCCAGACGTTCTCCAACGTCTCCTCAGGACCCCCATAAGTTCTACAACCTTTCTTTAGGACCCTCAGACATTCTCCAACCTCTCCTCAGGACCCCCAGTCGTTCTCCAACCTCTCCTCAGGACTCCAGACGTTCTCCAACCTCTCCTCAGGACCCCCAGTCGTTCTCCAACCTCTCCTCAGGACCCCCAGTCGTTCTCCAACCTCTCCTCAGGACTCCAGACGTTCTCCAACCTCTCCTCAGGACCCCCAGTCGTTCTCCAACCTCTCCTCAGGACCCCCAGTCGTTCTCCAACCTCTCCTCAGGACCCCCAGTCGTTCTCCAACCTCTCCTCAGGACCCCCAGTCGTTCTCCAACCTCTCCTCAGGACGCCAACTGTTCCATGTATTTAACTATTCCACAGCTAACACACCTGATTCAACCGGGTCATCTAATCATCAAGCCCTTCACGAGGTCAATCAGGTGAGATGGTTCAGAGCTACAACAAAATGGTGAAACATCTTGGGGTCCCCGAGGAGAGGTTTGAGAACTCCTGCTGTCAGATATCAGTTCTGATTTTCCTGTCAGATGAGTTAGTTTTAACATAACCAGTCAAATAGCCCTTCAGCTGACAATATACAATCAATCATTGATGCTTCGCCTCCACTCCCTATGACTAGGAGTCATCTAGCCCTAGTGTCCATGGATGCTTTCCCAAACGGCACCCTATTCCCTATGTAGTGCACTACTTTTGACCATGGCCTATAGTGTGGTCAAAAGTAGTGCACTATAAAGGGAAAAGGGTGTTATTTGGGACGCACAAAATATCATACCACTGTTCAGCATGCAGATTGGTCCTGCAGGATATCACTGTCTTAACTCTCTCCTGCTTAGCCATGGGCTAACCGTGTCTTGAGGATAATAGTGTCCTGTAGTACTAATCCTGAACAGACCATAATATTATCTCCCCTTTAGCTGTTGAGTAAGATCCGGACTCAGTGGCTCCAGTGGTCTTCCAAGGATAATTGTCTCTCAGTTGGATGAGCTATTGATCCTCATTAGAGACACTGTTTGTTTTGTTGTCCTCAGATGACCATCTGAGAGAACAGCCACCATATCAACCAGGCTCCGTCGCCATCTAAGATCATCTTATCTACCGTACATAGTCCTACTGGATTCTGTCACAATATTGTCATGTTCTGCCATACATGGTGACTCGCTTCAAACTATTTCAGAAAACATGTTTGTTTTGATAGTCTAGTCTAGAGAGAGTAAACCATTGTTATTTCTGGGAGAGCATCGTCTATATTGTAAGAACAAGCTAGGCTTGTCTCTGTTTCAGCGCTGTGGGGATATGACTAACTGTTAAACTAGGCTTATCTATGTTTCAGCTCTGTGGGGATATGACAAACTTTTAAACTAGGCTTATCTATGTTTCAGCTCTGTGGGGATATGACTAACTGTTAAACTAGACTTGTCTATGTTTCAGCTCTGTGGGGATATGACTAACTGTTAAACTAGGCTTGTCTATGTTTCAGCTCTGTGGGGTTTTGACTAACTGTTAAACTAGGCTTATCTATGTTTCTGTGCTGTGGGGATATGACTAACTGTTAAACTAGGCTTATCTATGTTTCAGTGCTGTGGGGATATGACTAACTGTTAAACTAGGCTTGTCTCTGTTTCAGCTCTGTGGGGATATGACTAACTGTTAAACTAGGCTTGTCTCTGTTTCAGCGCTGTGGGGATATGACTAACTGTTAAACTAGGCTTGTCTATGTTTCAGCTCTGTGGGGATATGACTAACTGTTAAACTAGGCTTGTCTCTGTTTCAGCGCTGTGGGGATATGACTAACTGTTAAACTAGGCTTGTCTATGTTTCAGCTCTGTGGGGATATGACTAACTGTTAAATTAGGCTTGTCTCTGTTTCAGTGCTGTAGGGATATGACTAACTGTTAAACTAGGCTTGTCTATGTTTCAGCTCTGTGGGGATATGACTAACTGTTAAATTAGGCTTGTCTCTGTTTCAGTGCTGTAGGGATATGGCTAACTGTTAAACTAGGCTTGTCTCTGTTTCAGCGCTGTGGGGATATGACTAACTGTTAAAATAGGCTTGTCTATGTTTCAGCTCTGTGGGGATATGACTAACTGTTAAACTAGGCTTGTCTCTGTTTCAGCGCTGTGGGGATATGACTAACTGTTAAACTAGGCTTGTCTCTGTTTCAGCGCTGTGGGGATATGACTAACTGTTAAACTAGGCTTGTCTATGTTTCAGCTCTGTGGGGATATGACGAACTGTTAAACTAGGCTTATCTGTTTCAGCTCTGTGGGGATATGACTAACTGTTAAACTAGGCTTGTCTATGTTTCAGCTCTGTGGGGATATGACGAACTGTTAAACTAGGCTTGTCTCTGTTTCAGCGCTGTGGGGATATGACTAACTGTTAAACTAGGCTTGTCTCTGTTTCAGCTCTGTAGGGATATGACTAACTGTTAAACTAGGCTTGTCTATGTTTCAGTGCTGTAGGGATATGACTAACTGTTAAGCTAGGCTTGTCTCTGTTTCAGCGCTGTGGGGATATGACTAACTGTTAAACTAGGCTTGTCTATGTTTCAGCTCTGTGGGGATATGACTAACTGTTAAATTAGGCTTGTCTCTGTTTCAGTGCTGTAGGGATATGGCTAACTGTTAAACTAGGCTTGTCTCTGTTTCAGCGCTGTGGGGATATGACTAACTGTTAAAATAGGCTTGTCTATGTTTCAGCCCTGTGGGGATATGACTAACTGTTAAACTAGGCTTGTCTCTGTTTCAGCGCTGTGGGGATATGACTAACTGTTAAACTAGGCTTGTCTCTGTTTCAGCTCTGTAGGGATATGACTAACTGTTAAACTAGGCTTGTCTATGTTTCAGTGCTGTAGGGATATGACTAACTGTTAAACTAGGCTTATCTATGTTTCAGCTCTGTGGGGATATGACAAACTTTTAAACTAGGCTTATCTATGTTTCAGCTCTGTGGGGATATGACTAACTGTTAAACTAGACTTGTCTATGTTTCAGCTCTGTGGGGATATGACTAACTGTTAAACTAGGCTTGTCTCTGTTTCAGCGCTGTGGGGATATGACTAACTGTTAAACTAGGCTTGTCTATGTTTCAGCTCTGTGGGGATATGACTAACTGTTAAATTAGGCTTGTCTCTGTTTCAGTGCTGTAGGGATATGACTAACTGTTAAACTAGGCTTGTCTATGTTTCAGCTCTGTGGGGATATGACTAACTGTTAAATTAGGCTTGTCTATGTTTCAGTGCTGTAGGGATATGACTAACTGTTAAGCTAGGCTTGTCTCTGTTTCAGCGCTGTGGGGATATGACTAACTGTTAAACTAGGCTTGTCTATGTTTCAGCTCTGTGGGGATATGACTAACTGTTAAATTAGGCTTGTCTCTGTTTCAGTGCTGTAGGGATATGGCTAACTGTTAAACTAGGCTTGTCTCTGTTTCAGCGCTGTGGGGATATGACTAACTGTTAAAATAGGCTTGTCTATGTTTCAGCCCTGTGGGGATATGACTAACTGTTAAACTAGGCTTGTCTCTGTTTCAGCGCTGTGGGGATATGACTAACTGTTAAACTAGGCTTGTCTCTGTTTCAGCTCTGTAGGGATATGACTAACTGTTAAACTAGGCTTGTCTATGTTTCAGTGCTGTAGGGATATGACTAACTGTTAAACTAGGCTTATCTATGTTTCAGCTCTGTGGGGATATGACAAACTTTTAAACTAGGCTTATCTATGTTTCAGCTCTGTGGGGATATGACTAACTGTTAAACTAGACTTGTCTATGTTTCAGCTCTGTGGGGATATGACTAACTGTTAAACTAGGCTTGTCTCTGTTTCAGCGCTGTGGGGATATGACTAACTGTTAAACTAGGCTTGTCTATGTTTCAGCTCTGTGGGGATATGACTAACTGTTAAATTAGGCTTGTCTCTGTTTCAGAGCTGTAGGGATATGACTAACTGTTAAACTAGGCTTGTCTATGTTTCAGCTCTGTGGGGATATGACTAACTGTTAAATTAGGCTTGTCTCTGTTTCAGTGGTGTAGGTATATGGCTAACTGTTAAACTAGGCTTGTCTCTGTTTCAGCGCTGTGGGGATATGACTAACTGTTAAAATAGGCTTGTCTATGTTTCAGCTCTGTGGGGATATGACTAACTGTTAAACTAGGCTTGTCTCTGTTTCAGCGCTGTGGGGATATGACTAACTGTTAAACTAGGCTTGTCTCTGTTTCAGCGCTGTGGGGATATGACTAACTGTTAAACTAGGCTTGTCTATGTTTCAGCTCTGTGGGGATATGACAAACTGTTAAACTAGGCTTATCTGTTTCAGCTCTGTGGGGATATGACTAACTGTTAAACTAGGCTTGTCTATGTTTCAGCTCTGTGGGGATATGACGAACTGTTAAACTAGGCTTGTCTCTGTTTCAGCGCTGTGGGGATATGACTAACTGTTAAACTAGGCTTGTCTCTGTTTCAGCTCTGTGGGGATATGACTAACTGTTAAACTAGGCTTGTCTATGTTTCAGCTCTGTGGGGATATGACTAACTGTTAAATTAGGCTTGTCTCTGTTTCAGTGCTGTAGGGATATGGCTAACTGTTAAACTAGGCTTGTCTCTGTTTCAGCGCTGTGGGGATATGACTAACTGTTAAAATAGGCTTGTCTATGTTTCAGCCCTGTGGGGATATGACTAACTGTTAAACTAGGCTTGTCTCTGTTTCAGCGCTGTGGGGATATGACTAACTGTTAAACTAGGCTTGTCTCTGTTTCAGCGCTGTGGGGATATGACTAACTGTTAAACTAGGCTTGTCTATGTTTCAGCTCTGTGGGGATATGATGAACTGTTAAACTAGGCTTATCTGTTTCAGCTCTGTGGGGATATGACTAACTGTTAAACTAGGCTTGTCTATGTTTCAGTGCTGTGGGGATATGACAAACTTTTAAACTAGGCTTGTCTATGTTTCAGCTCTGTGGGGATATGACGAACTGTTAAACTAGGCTTGTCTCTGTTTCAGCGCTGTGGGGATATGACTAACTGTTAAACTAGGCTTGTTTCTGTTTCAGCTCTGTGGGGATATGACTAACTGTTAAACTAGGCTTGTCTCTGTTTAAGCGCTGTAGGGATATTACTAACTGTTAAACTAGGCTTGTCTCTGTTTCAGTGCTGTGGGGATATGACTAACTGTTAAACTAGGCTTATCTATGTTTCAGTGCTGTGGGGATATGACTAACTGTTAAACTAGGCTTGTCTCTGTTTCAGCTCTGTGGGGATATGACTAACTGTTACACTAGGTTTATCTATGTTTCAGCGCTGTGGGGATATGACTAACTGTTAAACTAGGCATGTCTCTGTTTCAGCTCTGTGGGGATATGACTAACTGTTAAACTAGGTTTATCTATGTTTCAGCGCTGTGGGGATATGACTAACTGTTAAACTAGGCTTGTCTATGTTTCAGCGCTGTGGGGATATGACGAACTGTTAAACTAGGCTTATCTGTTTCAGCTCTGTGGGGATATGACTAACTGTTAAACTAGGCTTGTCTATGTTTCAGCGCTGTGGGGATATGACTAACTGTTAAACTAGGCTTATCTATGTTTCAGTGCTGTGGGGATATGACTAACTGTTAAACTAGGCTTATCTATGTTTCAGTGCTGTGGGGATATGACTAACTGTTAAACTAGGCTTGTCTCTGTTTCAGCTCTGTGGGGATATGACTAACTGTTAAACTAGGCTTATCTATGTTTCAGCGCTGTGGGGATATGACTAACTGTTAAACTAGGCTTGTCTATGTTTCAGTGCTGTGGGGATATGACTAACTGTTAAACTTGTCTATGTTTCAGTGCAGTGGTGATATGACTAACTGTTAAACTAGGCCTATCTATGTTTCAGTGCTGTGGGGATATGACTAACTGTTAAACTAGGCTTGTCTCTGTTTCAGCGCTGTGGGGATATGGCTAACTGTTAAACTAGGCTTGTCTCTGTTTCAGCTCTGTGTGAATATGACTAAGTGTTTAACAATGATGTGCTTCAGCAGTTCCCTCCCCCCTGTTGAGCCTCTTTATAATGCTGACACACACACCTGTGTGCTTTGAGTCACACACACAATCAACCCAAACACAGCTCTGAGTACGTACCTCCATATCCTCCTTCACCTGCTCCTGCTGGTCTCTCAGTTCACCAAACGCATCAATTATCAGACCTGGTGGGAGGGGTGGCGCGGGGGGAGAAGAAGAAGAAGAAGAAGAAGAAGAAGAAGAAGAAGAAGAAGAAGAAGAAGAAGAAGAAGAAGAAGAAGAAGAAGAAGAAGAAGAAGAAGAAGAAGAAGAAGAAGAAGAAGAAGAAGAAGAAGAAGGTGTTTTCATGTCTTGACAACAGAGGAATGTCAAGCACTTAGAAAGA
>CM062473.1:107296205-107301205 GCA_031479575.1 Coregonus ussuriensis | reverse complement strand
GAGATGAACAGTCGGTCTACGTCCCAAATGGCACCCTATTCCCTATACAGTGCACTACGTTTGACCTGGACTCTATAGAGCACTATATAGGGAATAGGGTGCCATTTGGGATGCACACACTGTCTGTCACGTGTTATTGATGCGTGACGCTAATAACAGACACGCAAAAAAAACTGAAATCCTGTTCAACACATTTCTGCCAGGCCTGCCAGGACACCGTACATACCCCCGTCCATCTCCATAAAAGAGCCCCCAGCCAGCAGACCAGCATCATGTCTCTGTGAAGGATTTATCCCCACAACACTGAGCCAGTGGCCCCTAACCCAGCTCCTAGCTAATCCTCTCCTGCGTCTCAAATGGCACACTTTTCCCTATATAGTGCACACCTTTTGACTGGGCCCTGGTCAACACTAGTGCACTGTAAAAGGAATAGGGTGTTATTTGGGACGCAACCCTGTCATCTTCTCTCAGAAGACAAAAGCTTTGTCCCCTTCCTCCAAACCTTTCAGATCCAGAGTGGGAGTCCTTAATAGGAAGTAGGAGCAGAGAATGGAGTAATGGAATGTCATGGGTGGCTGGCTCTGGGAGGATTAACGCAGAGACACAGAGCAGTTCCTGTCCCCTGTCTCCCATCTGTCTGTCTGTCTGTCTGTCTGTCTGTCTGTCTGTCTGTCTGTCTGTCTGTCTGTCTGTCTGTCTGTCTGTCTGTCTGTCACTCTGTAGGGGCTAAAACAGGTCCTGTCTCCTGTCTGTCTGTCTGTCTGTCTGTCTGTCTGTCTGTCTGTCTGTAGGGGCTAATACAGGCCCTGTATCCTGTCTGTCTGTCTGTCTGTCTGTCTGTCTGTCTGTCTGTCTGTAGGGGCTAATACAGGTCCTGTCTGTCTGTCTGTCTGTCTGTCTGTCTGTCTGTCTGTCTGTCTGTCTGTAGGGGCTAATACAGGCCCTGTCTCCTGTCTGTCTGTCTGTCTGTCTGTCTGTCTGTCTGTCTGTAGGGGCTAATACAGCTCCTGTCTCCTGTCTGTCTGTCTGTCTGTCTGTCTGTCTGTCTGTCTGTCTGTCTGTCTGTCTGTCTGTAGGGGCTAATACAGGCCCTGTCTCCTGTCTGTCTGTCTGTCTGTCTGCCCTGTCTCCTGTCTGTCTGTCTGTCTGTCTGTCTGTCTGTCTGTCTGTCTGTCTGTCTGTCTGTCCGTCTGTCTGTCTGTAGGGGCTAATACAGGTCCTGTCTCCTGTCTGTCTGTCTGTCTGTCTGTCTGTCTGTCTGTCTGTAGGGGCTAATACAGGTCCTGTCTCCTGTCTGTCTGTCTGTCTGTAGGGGCTAATACAGGCCCTGTCTCCTGTCTGTCTGTCTGTCTGTCTGTCTGTCTGTCTGTCTGTAGGGGCTAATACAGGCCCTGTCTCCTGTCTGTCTGTCTGTCTGTCTGTCTGTAGGGGCTAATACAGGCCCTGTCTGTCTGTCTGTCTGTCTGTCTGTCTGTCTGTCTGTCTGTCTGTCTGTAGGGGCTAATACAGGTCCTGTCTCCTGTCTGTCTGTCTGTCTGTCTGTCTGTCTGTCTGTCTGTCTGTAGGGGCTAATACAGGCCCTGTCTCCTGTCTGTCTGTCTGTCTGTCCCTCTGACACTGGCCGCAGGGCCCCTTATATATATATATATATATTATCTTGTGTGTCAACATTATTTAGCCTGTGTTTCTAAAGGACAGCAGGTAGAACCACAACAGCACCAGACCTACTGGTTCTTCTCTACCACTGACAACCTGACAGTTACATTATAACACTGACAACCTGCCAGTTACATTAGAACACTGACAACCTGCCAGTTACATTAGAACACTGACAACCTGCCAGTTACATTAGAACACTGACAACCTGCCAGTTACATTATAACACTGACAACCTGCCAGTTACATTATAACACTGACAACCTGCCAGTTACATTATAACACTGACAACCTGCCAGTTACATTATAACACTGACAACCTGCCAGTTACATTATAACACTGACAACCTGCCAGTTACATTATAACACTGACAACCTGCCAGTTACATTATAACACTGACAACCTGACAGTTACATTATAACAACCTGACAGTTACATTATAACACTGACAACCTGCCAGCTTCATTATAACACTGACAACCTGCCAGTTACATTATAACACTGACAACCTGACAGTTACATTATAACACTGACAACCTGACAGTTACATTATAACAACCTGACAGTTACATTATAACACTGACAACCTGACAGTTACATTATAACACTGACAACCTGACAGTTACATTATAACACTGACAACCTGACAGTTACATTATAACAACCTGCCAGTTACATTATAACACTGACAACCTGCCAGTTACATTATAACACTGACAACCTGCCAGTTACATTATAACACTGACAACCTGACAGTTACATTATAAAACTGACAACCTGACAGTTACATTAGAGTACTGACAACCTGCCAGTTACATTATAACACTGACAACCTGCCAGTTACATTATAACACTGACAACCTGCCAGTTACATTAGAACACTGACAACCTGCCAGTTACATTAGAACACTGACAACCTGCCAGTTACATTATAACAACCTGCCAGTTACATTATAACACTGACAACCTGCCAGTTACATTAGAACACTGACAACCTGCCAGTTACATTATAACAACCTGCCAGTTACATTATAACACTGACAACCTGCCAGTTACATTAGAACACTGACAACCTGCCAGTTACATTATAACACTGACAACCTGACAGTTACATTATAACACTGACAACCTGCCAGTTACATTATAACACTGACAACCTGACAGTTACATTAGAACACTGACAACCTGCCAGTTACATTATAACACTGACAACCTGCCAGTTACATTAGAACACTGACAACCTGCCAGTTACATTAGAACAACCTGCCAGTTACATTATAACACTGACAACCTGCCAGTTACATTAGAACACTGACAACCTGCCAGTTACATTATAACAACCTGCCAGTTACATTATAACACTGACAACCTGCCAGTTACATTAGAACACTGACAACCTGCCAGTTACATTATAACACTGACAACCTGACAGTTACATTATAACACTGACAACCTGCCAGTTACATTATAACACTGACAACCTGACAGTTACATTAGAACACTGACAACCTGCCAGTTACATTATAACACTGACAACCTGCCAGTTACATTATAACACTGACAACCTGCCAGTTACATTAGAACACTGACAACCTGCCAGTTACATTAGAACACTGACAACCTGACAGTTACATTATAACACTGACAACCTGACAGTTACATTAGAACACTGACAACCTGCCAGTTACATTATAACACTGACAACCTGCCAGTTACATTATAACACTGACAACCTGCCAGTTACATTAGAACACTGACAACCTGCCAGTTACATTAGAACACTGACAACCTGACAGTTACATTAGAACACTGACAACCTGACAGTTACATTATAACACTGACAACCTGCCAGTTACATTATAACACTGACAACCTGCCAGTTACATTATAATACTGACAACCTGACAGTTACATTATAAAACTGACAACCTGACAGTTACATTAGAGTACTGACAACCTGCCAGTTACATTATAACACTGACAACCTGCCAGTTACATTATAACACTGACAACCTGCCAGTTACATTATAACACTGACAACCTGCCAGTTACATTAGAACACTGACAACCTGCCAGTTACATTATAACAACCTGCCAGTTACATTATAACACTGACAACCTGCCAGTTACATTAGAACACTGACAACCTGCCAGTTACATTATAACACTGACAACCTGCCAGTTACATTATAACACTGACAACCTGCCAGTTACATTAGAACACTGACAACCTGCCAGTTACATTATAACACTGACAACCTGCCAGTTACATTAGAACACTGACAACCTGCCAGTTACATTAGAACACTGACAACCTGACAGTTACATTAGAACACTGACAACCTGACAGTTACATTATAACACTGACAACCTGCCAGTTACATTATAACACTGACAACCTGCCAGTTACATTATAACACTGACAACCTGACAGTTACATTATAACACTGACAACCTGCCAGTTACATTATAACACTGACAACCTGCCAGTTACATTATAACACTGACAACCTGACAGTTACATTAGAACACTGACAACCTGCCAGTTACATTAGAACACTGACAACCTGACAGTTACATTATAACACTGACAACCTGACAGTTACATTAGAACACTGACAACCTGCCAGTTACATTATAACACTGACAACCTGCCAGTTACATTATAACACTGACAACCTGACAGTTATACTGAACAAAAATATAAATGCAACATGTAAAGTGTTGGTCTCATGTTTCATGAGCTGAAATAAAAGATCCCAGAAATGTTCCATACGCACAAAAAGCTTATTTCTCTCACATTTTGTGTACAAATTTGTTTACAACCCTGTTAGTGAGCATTTCTCCTTTGCCAAGATAATCCATCCACCTGACAGGTCTGGCATATTAAGAAGCTGATTAAACAGCATGATCATTACACAGGTGCACCTTGTGCTGGGGACAATAAAAGGCCACTCTAAAATGTGCAGTTTTGTGACACAACACAATGCCACAGATGTCTCAAGTTTTGAGGGAGCGTGCAATTGGCATGCTGACTGCAGGAATGTCCCCCAGAGCTGTTGCCTGAGAATTAAATGTTAATTTCTCTACCATAATTCGCCTCCAACGTCGTTTTAGAGAATTTTGCAGTGCGTCCAACCACCATCACAACCGCAGACCACGTGAAACCACGCCAGCCCAGGACCTCAACATTCGGCTTCTTTACCTGCGGGATCGTCTGAGACCAGCCACCCAGACAGCTGATGAAACTGAGGAGTATTTCTGTCTGTAATAAAGCCCTTTTGTGGGGAAACACTTGTTTTGATTGGCTGGGCCTGGCTCCCCAGTGGGTGGGCCTATGCCC
>CM062473.1:107283705-107291205 GCA_031479575.1 Coregonus ussuriensis | reverse complement strand
GCTCTGTCCCCCACCCCCATCCCTTCACCCTCCAAACCCTCCCCGGCTCTGTCCCCCACCCCCATCCCTCCATCCCTCCAAACCCTCCCCGGCTCTGTCCCCCACCCCCATCCCTCCATCCATCCAAACCCTCCCCGGCTCTGTCCCCCACTCCCCCATCCCTCCATCCCTCCAAACCCTCCCCGGCTCTGTCCCCCACCCCCATCCCTCCATCCCTCCAAACCCTCCCCGGCTCTGTCCCCCACCCCCATCCCTTCACCCTCCATCCCTCCAAACCCTCCCCGGCTCTGTCCCCCACCCCCCCCATCCCTTCACCCTCCAAACCCTCCCCGGCTCTGTCCCCCACCCCCATCCCTCCAAACCCTCCCCGGCTCTGTCCCCCACCCCCATCCCTCCATCCCTCCAAACCCTCCCTGGCTCTGTCCCCCACCCTCCATCCCTCCATCCCTCCATCCCTCCATCCCTCCAAACCCTCCCCGGCTCTGTCCCCCAACCCCATCCCTCCATCCCTCCAAACCCTCCCCGGCTCTGTCCCCCACCCCCATCCCTTCACCCTCCAAACCCTCCCCGGCTCTGTCCCCCACCCCCATCCCTCCATCCCTCCAAACCCTCCCCGGCTCTGTCCCCCACCCCCATCCCTCCATCCATCCAAACCCTCCCCGGCTCTGTCCCCCACCCCCCATCCCTCCATCCCTCCAAACCCTCCCCGGCTCTGTCCCCCACCCCCATCCCTCCATCCCTCCAAACCCTCCCCGGCTCTGTCCCCCACCCCCATCCCTTCACCCTCCATCCCTCCAAACCCTCCCCGGCTCTGTCCCCCACCCCCATCCCCCCATCCCTCCACCCCCCCCACCCCCCCCATCCCTCCATCCCTCCAAACCCTCCCCAGCTCTGTCCCCCACCCCCCCATCCCTCCATCCCTCCAAACCCTCCCCGGCTCTGTCCCCCACCCCCAGACTCACACTGCGGCTAAGGAGCTGTCTTTCTTGGGTTTCTTCTTCTCGTGGGCGTCGCTGAAGTCCAGAGCAGCCTTGTCCATACCCAACAGTTCACTGATGCGGTCATGGCCGTAGAATTCTCCATACTTATCCATCACCTGCAGGGGGACCCACACAGCTTTACTCTACTGTTCTGATACATTCTAAACAGGTTCTAAACAGGTTCTAAACTGGTTCTAAACAGGTTCTAAACAGGTTCTAAACAGGTCACTGATGTAGAGCTAAATGTATTACATTGAGAGTCTTCAGTGAATATGAATTCAGACCTACCTTCCTCTTCACAAACTTATCCCAGTAGTTGTTTGGAAACGATCTGAAAATCAAAACCAAAGTCCATTACATTACTAGCCCACGTCCTCCAAACAGAAAACATGGTCCACATGCTCAGTCTATGCAAAAAAACATTATCCAGCTATGAAATGGATTAACGATAATGGTTTGCCATATTCATTAATTTCTCTATATCATTAATATGTGACCCAGAGACCTCTATATCATAGGGCTGCAGAGTCAAAGCCCCACCACCGCAAGACGAGCGTGATCGTTAGGTTTGACATTTCAACATTTAGAGGACAATTAGCTCAGCCTGTGGCCTCCGTGACCCGGGCCATACTGCGTTAGCTGTGGTGTAATAACTGACTGAGTCTCAAATGGCACCCTATACCCTTGCACAGTGCACTACTTTAGAGCAGAGCTGGTCCAAAGTAGTGCACTATGCAGGGAATAGGGTGCCATTAGGGAGGCACCCGCTGTGATAATGAACTATGCAGTAACTGAGCGGTGACAGTGGACTTACCCAGTGTTAATCACTAGTCTGTCCCACTGGCCTTTAATGTCATCCTCCGACGGCTGCTCTGTGATGTAGAGACCATCAAACTCCAACTTCCTCGCCACCTCCTTCTCACGCTTGAAGATCACCAACGGGACCTGGTGGGTAAACAGGCATGGAGGAAGGATTGATCAGAGAGGTGGAGAACCCAGGCCCATTGACATAGTGTAGATCAGGCTATCTGTGTCTGACAAACCACTCTGGCATCTCTTCACAGTCTGACATGGAACGTTTCCATATAAACAAAAAAGTCAATTCTTAACACTTTAAACAAAACTGCATGTTAACCAAAACCCCACCTATACTTACCTTAACCTACACTCCCATTAGAATCATAGAATCAGGCCTACAGTACCTTGAGGCAGTAGAATCCTACCTTGAAGCAGTAGGACCCTACCTTGAGGCAGTAGAACCCTACCTTGAAGCAGTAGAACCCTAACTTGAGGCAGTAGAACCCTACCTTGAGGCAGTAGAACCCTACCTTGAGGCAGTAGAACCCTACCTTGAAGCAGTAGAATCCTACCTTGAAGCAGTAGAATCCTACCTTGAAGCAGTAGAACCCTACCTTGAGGCAGTAGAACCCTACCTTGAGGCAGTACAATCCTACCTTGAAGCAGTAGAACCCTACCTTGAGGCAGTAGAACCCTACCTTGAAGCAGTAGAACCCTACCTTGAAGCAGTAGAATCCTACCTTGAAGCAGTAGAACCCTACCTTGAAGCAGTAGAACCCTACCTTGAAGCAGTAGAACCCTACCTTGAGGCAGTAGAATCCTACCTTGAGGCAGTAGAATCCTACCTTGAAGCAGTAGAATCCTACCTTGAGGCAGTAGAATCCTACCTTGAGGCAGTAGAATCCTACCTTGAGGCAGTAGAACCCTACCTTGAGGCAGTAAAATCCTACCTTGAAGCAGTAGAACCCTACCTTGAGGCAGTAGAACCCTACCTTGAAGCAGTAGAACCCTACCTTGAAGCAGTAGAATCCTACCTTGAAGCAGTAGAACCCTACCTTGAAGCAGTAGAACCCTACCTTGAAGCAGTATAACCCTACCTTGAGGCAGTAGAATCCTACCTTGAGGCAGTAGAATCCTACCTTGAAGCAGTAGAACCCTACCTTGAGGCAGTAGAACCCTACCTTTAGGCAGTAGAACCCTAGCTTGAGGCCGTATAACCTACTTTGACGCAGTAGAACCCTACCTTGAAGCAGTAGAACCCTACCTTGAAGCAGTAGAATCCTACCTTGAAGCAGTAGAACCCTACCTTGAAGCAGTAGAATCCTACCTTGAAGCAGTAGAACCCTACCTTGAAGCAGTAGAATCCTACCTTGAGGCAGTAGAATCCTACCTTGAGGCAGTAGAATCCTACCTTGAGGCAGTAGAACCCTACCTTGAGGCAGTAGAACCCTACCTTGAGGCAGTAGAATCCTACCTTGAAGCAGTAGAATCCTACCTTGAGGCAGTAGAATCCTACCTTGAGGCAATAGAACCCTACCTTGAGGCAGTAGAACCCTAGCTTGAGGCCGTAGAACCTACTTTGACGCAGTAGAACCCTACCTTGAGGCAGTAGAATCCTACCTTGAGGCAGTAAAATCCTACCTTGAAGCAGTAGAACCCTACATTGAGGCAGTAGAACCCTACCTTTAGGCAGTAGAACCCTAGCTTGAGGCCGTATAACCTACTTTGACGCAGTAGAACCCTACCTTGAAGCAGTAGAACCCTACCTTGAAGCAGTATAATCCTAACTTGAAGCAGTAGAGCCCTACCTTGAAGCAGTAGAATCCTACCTTGAAGCAGTAGAACCCTACCTTGAAGCAGTAGAATCCTACCTTGAGGCAGTAGAATCCTACCTTGAGGCAGTAGAATCCTACCTTGAGGCAGTAGAACCCTACCTTGAGGCAGTAGAATCCTACCTTGAAGCAGTAGAATCCTACCTTGAGGCAGTAGAATCCTACCTTGAGGCAGTAGAACCCTACCTTGAGGCAGTAGAACCCTAGCTTGAGGCCGTAGAACCTACTTTGACGCAGTAGAACCCTACCTTGAGGCAGTAGAATCCTACCTTGAGGCAGTAAAATCCTTTCTTGAAGCAGTAGAACCCTACCTTTAGGCAGTAGAACCCTAGCTTGAGGCCGTATAACCTACTTTGAAGCAGTAGAACCCTACCTTGAAGCAGTAGAACCCTACCTTGAAGCAGTATAATCCTACCTTGAAGCAGTAGAACCCTACCTTGAAGCAGTAGAATCCTACCTTGAAGCAGTAGAACCCTACCTTGAGGCAGTAGAACCCTACCTTGAAGCAGTAGAACCCTACCTTGAAGCAGTAGAACCCTACCTTGAGGCAGTAGAATCCTACCTTGAGGCAGTAGAATCCTACCTTGAGGCAGTAGAACCCTACCTTGAGGCAGTAGAACCCTAGCTTGAGGCCGTAGAACCTACTTTGACGCAGTAGAACCCTACCTTGAGGCAGTAGAATCCTACCTTGAGGCAGTAAAATCCTACCTTGAAGCAGTAGAACCCTACCTTTAGGCAGTAGAACCCTAGCTTGAGGCTGTATAACCTACTTTGATGCAGTAGAACCCTACCTTGAAGCAGTAGAACCCTACCTTGAAGCAGTATAATCCTACCTTGAAGCAGTAGAACCCTACCTTGAAGCAGTAGAATCCTACCTTGAAGCAGTAGAACCCTACCTTGAGGCAGTAGAACCCTACCTTGAGGCAGTAGAACCCTACCTTGAGGCAGTAGAACCCTACCTTGAGGCAGTAGAACCCTACCTTGAAGCAGTAGAACCCTACCTTGAAGCAGTATAATCCTACCTTGAAGCAGTAAAACCCTACCTTGAAGCAGTAGAATCCTACCTTGAAGCAGTAGAACCCTACCTTGAGGCAGTAGAACCCTACCTTGAGGCAGTAGAACCCTACCTTGAGGCAGCAGTATCCTACCTTGAGGCAGTAGAACCCTACCTTGAGGCAGTAGTATCCTACCTTGAGGGAGTAGAACCCTACCTTGAGGCAGTAGTAATAGTAGTATCCTACCTTGAGGCAGTA
Organism: Coregonus ussuriensis; assembly: GCA_031479575.1. Lineage (NCBI taxonomy): Eukaryota > Metazoa > Chordata > Actinopteri > Salmoniformes > Salmonidae > Coregonus > Coregonus ussuriensis. The sequence goes on along the minus strand of CM062473.1, from coordinate 107,286,342 downwards.
GTAATAGTAGTATCCTACCTTGAGGCAGTAGTATCCTACCTTGAGGCAGTAGTAATAGTAGTATCCTACCTTGAGGCAGTAGTATCCTACCTTGAGGCAGTAGTAATAGTAGTATCCTACCTTGAGGCAGTAGTATCCTACCTTGAGGCAGTAGTAATAGTAGTATCCTACCTTGAGGCAGCAGTATCCTACCTTAAGGCAGTAGTATCCTACCTTGAGGCAGTAGTATCCTACCTTGAGGCAGTAGTAATAGTAGTATCCTACCTTGAGGCAGTAGTATCCTACCTTGAGGCAGTAGTAATAGTAGTATCCTACCTTGAGGCAGCAGTATCCTACCTTAAGGCAGTAGTATCCTACCTTGAGGCAGTAGTATCCTACCTTGAGGCAGTAGTAATAGTAGTATCCTACCTTGAGGCAGCAGTATCCTACCTTAAGGCAGTAGTATCCTACCTTGAGGCAGTAGAATCCTACCTTGAGGCAGTAGAATCCTACCTTGAGGCAGTAGAACCCTACCTTGAGGCAGTAGAACCCTAGCTTGAGGCCGTAGAACCTACTTTGACGCAGTAGAACCCTACCTTGAGGCAGTAGAATCCTACCTTGAGGCAGTAAAATCCTACCTTGAAGCAGTAGAACCCTACCTTGAGGCAGTAGAACCCTACCTTTAGGCAGTAGAACCCTAGCTTGAGGCTGTATAACCTACTTTGACGCAGTAGAACCCTACCTTGAAGCAGTAGAACCCTACCTTGAAGCAGTATAATCCTACCTTGAAGCAGTAGAACCCTACCTTGAAGCAGTAGAATCCTACCTTGAAGCAGTAGAACCCTACCTTGAGGCAGTAGAACCCTACCTTGAGGCAGTAGAACCCTACCTTGAGGCAGTAGAACCCTACCTTGAGGCAGTAGAACCCTACCTTGAAGCAGTAGAACCCTACCTTGAAGCAGTATAATCCTACCTTGAAGCAGTAGAACCCTACCTTGAAGCAGTAGAATCCTACCTTGAAGCAGTAGAACCCTACCTTGATGCAGTAGAACCCTACCTTGAGGCAGTAGAACCCTACCTTGAGGCAGTAGAACCCTACCTTGAGGCAGTAGAACCCTACCTTGAGGCAGCAGTATCCTACCTTGAGGCAGTAGAACCCTACCTTGAGGCAGTAGTATCCTACCTTGAGGGAGTAGAACCCTACCTTGAGGCAGTAGTAATAGTAGTATCCTACCTTGAGGCAGTAGTAATAGTAGTATCCTACCTTGAGGCAGTAGTATCCTACCTTGAGGCAGTAGTAATAGTAGTATCCTACCTTGAGGCAGTAGTATCCTACCTTGAGGCAGTAGTAATAGTAGTATCCTACCTTGAGGCAGTAGTATCCTACCTTGAGACAGTAGTAATAGTAGTATCCTACCTTGAGGCAGCAGTATCCTACCTTAAGGCAGTAGTATCCTACCTTGAGGCAGTAGTATCCTACCTTGAGGCAGTAGTAATAGTAGTATATCCTACCTTGAGGCAGTAGTATCCTACCTTGAGGCAGTAGTAATAGTAGTATCCTACCTTGAGGCAGCAGTATCCTACCTTAAGGCAGTAGTATCCTACCTTGAGGCAGTAGTATCCTACCTTGAGGCAGTAGTAATAGTAGTATCCTACCTTGAGGCAGCAGTATCCTACCTTAAGGCAGTAGTATCCTACCTTGAGGCAGTAGTATCCTACCTTGAGGCAGTAGTAATAGTAGTATCCTACCTTGAGGCAGTAGTATCCTACCTTGAGGCAGTAGTAATAGTAGTATCCTACCTTGAGGCAGTAGAACCCTACCTTGAGGCAGCAGTATCCTACCTTGAGGCAGTAGAACCCTACCTTGAGGCAGTAGTATCCTACCTTGAGGGAGTAGAACCCTACCTTGAGGCAGTAGTAATAGTAGTATCCTACCTTGAGGCAGTAGTAATAGTAGTATCCTACCTTGAGGCAGTAGTATCCTACCTTGAGGCAGTAGTAATAGTAGTATCCTACCTTGAGGCAGTAGTATCCTACCTTGAGGCAGTAGTAATAGTAGTATCCTACCTTGAGGCAGTAGTATCCTACCTTGAGACAGTAGTAATAGTAGTATCCTACCTTGAGGCAGCAGTATCCTACCTTAAGGCAGTAGTATCCTACCTTGAGGCAGTAGTATCCTACCTTGAGGCAGTAGTAATAGTAGTATCCTACCTTGAGGCAGTAGTATCCTACCTTGAGGCAGTAGTAATAGTAGTATCCTACCTTGAGGCAGCAGTATCCTACCTTAAGGCAGTAGTATCCTACCTTGAGGCAGTAGTATCCTACCTTGAGGCAGTAGTAATAGTAGTATCCTACCTTGAGGCAGCAGTATCCTACCTTAAGGCAGTAGTATCCTACCTTGAGGCAGTAGTATCCTACCTTGAGGCAGTAGTATCCTACCTTGAGGCAGTAGTAACCTATGATGCAGCAGAAGGAGATGACAGTGTGTAGGATGGCCAGGATACGTAGGGTGGGCTCCATGTATCCGGTGCTCTCCTCCAGCACAAAGTGGACAAACAAAGGGCCCTGCTGGGGGTCTTGGGTCTCCTGGGGCTCACTACCCTCCATCAGGGGGTCCCACCGCACACTGCTGCTTGACCGGGGACTTCTGCTTTCGGG
>CM062473.1:107273705-107278705 GCA_031479575.1 Coregonus ussuriensis | reverse complement strand
AGTAGCGCGAATAAATTGTCTGTCCTCGGTTGCAACACTCACTACCGAGTTCCAAACTGCCTCTGGAAGCAACGTCAGCACAATAACTGTTCATCGAGAGCGTCATGAAATGGGTTTCCATGGCCGAGCAGCCGCACACAAGCCTAAGATCACCATGCGCAATGTCAAGCATCGGCTGAGGTTGTGTAAAGCTCGTCGCCATTGGACTCTGTGGCAGTGGAAACGCGTTCTCCGGAGTGATGAATCACGCTTCACCATCTGGCAGTCCGACGGACAAATCTGGGTTTGGCGGATGCCAGGAGAACGCTACCTGCCCCAATGCATAATGCCAACTGTAAAGTTTGGTGGAGGAGGAATAATGGTCTGGGGATGTTTTTCATGATTCGGGCTAGGCCCCTTAGTTCCAGTGAAAGGAAATCTTAACGCTACAGCATACAATGACATCATTCTAGACGATTCTGTGCTTCCAACTTTGTGGCAACAGTTTGGGGAAGGCCCTTTCCTGTTTCAGCATGACAATGGCCCTGTGAACAAACCGAGGTCCATACAGAAATGGTTTGACGAGATTGGTGTGTAAGAACTTGACTGGCCTGCACAGAGCCCTGACCTCAACCCCATCGAACACCTTTGGGATGCATTGAAATGCCGACTGCGAGCCAGGCCTAATCTCCCAACATCAGTGCCCTGCAGCAAGTCCCTGCAGCAATGTTCCAACATCTAGTGGAAAGCCTTCCCAAAAGAGTGGAGGCTGTTATAGCAGCAAAGGGGGGACCGACTCCATATTAATGCCCATGATTTTGGAATGAGATTACTAACTAATACACACCACACCAGCTAATACACACCACACCAACTAATACACACCACACCAACTAATACACACCAACTAATACACACCACACCAGCTAATACACACAACACCAACTAATACACATCACACCAACTAATACACACCACACCAACTAATACACACCACACCAGCTAATACACACCACACCAGCTAATACACACAACACCAACTAATACACACCACACCAACTAATACACACCACACCAACTAATACACACCACACCAGTTAATACACACCACACCAGCTAATACACACAACACCAGCTAATACACACCACACCAACTAATACACACCACACCAACTAATACACACCACACCAACTAATACACACCACACCAGCTAATACACACCACACCAACTAATACACACCACACCAGCTAATACACACCACACCAACTAATACACACCACACCAACTAATACACACCACACCAGCTAATACACACAACACCAGCTAATACACACCACACCAGCTAATACACACCACACCAACTAATACACACCAACTAATACACACCACACCAGCTAATACACACCACACCAGCTAATACACACCACACCAACTAATACACACCACACCAGCTAATACACACCACACCAGCTAATACACACCACACCACACCAGCTAATACACACCACACCAGCTAATACACACCACACCAACTAATACACACCACACCAGCTAATGCACACCACACCACACCAGCTAATACACACCACACCAGCTAATACACACCACACCAACTAATACACACCACACCAGCTAATACACACCACACCAACTAATACACACAACACCAACTAATACACACAACACCAGCTAATACACACAGACACTAAAAGCCGTGCTCACCTTCATAGTCTTGGCTCCCTCTACCAGACTGCCTCCTAGGAAGGTGTTGGACATGATTCTGCAGAACCCTCTGGAGACGCTGAAGGTAAAGTGGAACAGGCCCATGATGACGGACCAATAGAAGGAGACCAGCGTCATCACCATGTCCTTCACCGTCATCTTCTTCATCTTCTTCGTCTGCTTCTTCAGGCTCTTCATGGACAGAACCTGGAGAGGAAATAAGTCCTTGGTAGTCTTTAAATGGATGTACTGGCTGTATATATATATATTTTTGGATATTGTCAAATTAAATCAATTTACACTCATCAGGAACATGACGTTGTTGCGTAGCGCCATCAGGGCGGTCCGGACCGTGGTCACAGAGAAGAAGCCCATCTCAGGGCTTTCCTCTTCCGGTTTCTCCTTCTCGCTCTCCTCCTTCATGGCCGACCGCTCCCCGATGTCGGACATCTGGGCGGCCAGCTGCATCTCAAAGATGGTGTCCTCGCAGAAGTTGACAAACAGCTCCATCTTCTCCTTCTCCCCGCCCTCGTTGACCACGTCGAAGATGAACTGGCGTTTGGACTCTTTGACCTGGGGCTTCTCCCACTGCGTACGACTGGACTCACTGATCTCGAAGTAGACCCTCTCGATGCGCTTGGCACTGCCCATGATCTCGATGCGGCCCAGGTATGGCTGGAAGTAGTTCAGGACACTCTCAGCCAGCTCCAGGAAGGTCTGCAGGCGCGTGTCGTGGGGCATGTGTTCAGACAGGTTGGTCAGAAGCACGGCCACGTTGAAGCCGATGTCTTTGGCCGGCTCGTGGAAACGCTCCACAAACTCCTCGTAGTCCAATAGCTCATTCTCATCAGGCTCGGCACAGGAGAGCAGGAACTCTGTCTCCGACTGGGTATAGTGCTTGTGGCTCTCCATGGCTTTGTGGAAGTCTCTCTTGGAGATGACCCCTTTACCATCCGGGTCGTACTCCTGTATAAGAATAATAAAACATTTCACTGTATTTGACAGACACTTGTCAAGACGCTCAAGGACAACGTACAATAAGAGTACATTAAAAGTACCTTGAAGGCGTCGGACGACGTCAGGTCTTTGAGTTTGAGGAACATGTCGAAGAACTTGAGGATCATCTCCACGTTGTTGGAGGACTCTACTAACATGTCTACCATCTGCTTCCCGATGGTTCCGTTGACCACGTTGCCTTCCAGCATGGACAGCAGCATCACAACCATGTCTTTCTGCAGATCCATCAACTCTTTCAACAACTCTATCTGGCTCGAGTCCTGATGGAAGGAAAACAACATCCAGTTAGAAAACTGTTCAGAGCATGACATCAATAAAACATGGATGTGGCTATTGCCAATGCTGCTGCTATTACTACTACTACTACTACTACTACTACTACTACTACTACTACTACTACTACTACTACTGGTACTACTACTACTACTACTACTACTACTACTACTACTACTGGTACTACTACTACTACTACTACTGGTACTACTACTACTACTACTACTACTACTACTACTACTGATACTACTACTACTACTACTACTACTACTACTACTACTACTATTGCTACTACTACTACTACTGCTACTACTACTACTACTACTACTTTGGTATACTGTATGGTATACTGAAGTATAATTACAAGCATTCCATAAGTGTCAAAGGCTTTTATTGACAATTACATTAAGTTTATGCAAAGAGTCAATATTTGCAGTGTTGACCCTTCTTTTTCAAGACCTCTGCAATACGCCCTGGCATGCTGTCAATTAACTTCTGGGCCACATCCTGACTGATGGCAGCCCATTCTTGCATAATCAATGCTTGGAGTTTGTCAGAATGTGTGGGTTTTTGTTTGTCCACCCGCCTCTTCTCAATGGGAATTAAGGTCTGGGGAGTTTCCTGGCCATGGACTCAAAATGTCTATGTTTTGTTCCCCGAGCCACTTAGTTATCACTTTTGCCTTATGGCAAGGTGCTCCATCATGCTGGAAAAGGCATTGTTCGTCACCAAACTGTTCTTGGATGGTTGGGAGAAGTTGCTCTCGGAGGATGTGTTGGTACCATTCTTTATTCATGGCTGTGTTCTTAGGCAAAATTGTGAGTGAGCCCACTCCCTTGGCTGAGAAGCAACCCCACACATGAATGGTCTCAGGATGCTTTACTGTTGGCATGACACAGGACTGATGGTAGCGCTCACCTTGTCTTCTCCAGACAAGCTTTTTTCCGGATGCCCCAAACAATCGGAAAGGGGATTCATCAGAGAAAATGACTTTACCCCAGTCCTCAGCAGTCCAATCCCTGTACCTTTTGCAGAATATCAGTCTGTCCCTGATGTTTTTCCTGAAGAGAAGTGGCTTCCTCGCTGCCCTTCTTGACACCAGGCCATCCTCCAAAAGTCTTCGCCTCACTGTGCGTGCAGATGCACTCACACCTGCCTGCTGCCATTCCTGAGCAAGCTCTGCACTGGTGGTGCCCCGATTCCGCAGCTGAATTGACTTTAGGAGACGGTCCTGGTGCTTGCTGGACTTTCTTGGGCGCCCTGAAGACTTCTTCACAACAATTGAACCTCTCTCTTTGAAGTTCTTGATGATCAGATAAATGGTTGATTTACGTGCAATCTTACTAGCAGCAATATCCTTGCCTGTGAAGCCCTTTTTGTGCAAAACAATGATGACGGCACGTGTTTCCTTGCAGGTAACCATGGTTAACAGAGGAAGAACAATGATTTCAAGCACCACCCTCCTTTTAAAGCTTCCAATCTGTAATCTAACTCAATCAGCATGACAGAGTGATCTCCAGCCTTGTCCTCGTCAACACTCTCACCTGTGTTAACGAGAGAATCACTGACATGATGTCAGCTGGTCCTTTTGTGGCAGGGCTGAAATGCAGTGGAAATGTTTTTTTGGGGATTAAGTTCATATTCATGGCAAAGAGGGACTTTGCAATTAATTGCAATTCATCTGATCACTCTTCATAACATTCTGTCTGAATACTTATATAAATGTGATATTTCAGTTGTTTATTTTTAATAAATTTGCACACATTTCTAACAACCTGTTTTTGCTTTGTCATTATGGGGTATTGTGTGTAGATTGATGAGGGAAAAAAACAATTTAATACTGTAAAGTAACAAAATGTGGAAAAAGTCAAGGGGTCTGAATACTTTCCGAAGGCACTTTATAGCCAATATTGTAATGTATTAGGCCTAACTGTTTTTATTAGGTTCATGTTACATTTCTTAAATCATGTTAAAAAAAATCTGAGCGTTAGATGTCGTTGCCTCAGA
>CM062473.1:107253705-107271205 GCA_031479575.1 Coregonus ussuriensis | reverse complement strand
CATTGATAATTTTTGTGTGATTTTGTTGTCAGCACGTTCAACTATGTAAAGAAAAAGTATTTAATAAGATTATTTCATTCATTCAGATCTAGGAATGTGTTATTTTAGTGTTCCCTTTATTTTTTTGAGCAGTATATAATGTAATGTAAATGTAAATGTAATGTATATATATGTAAGAGTAATGTATATGCCAATTATATGATGGTCCGACCGCATTCTGTCCCCTATCAACACTTTTTAAACTTTTGGTGCCAACGAGAATGAGATAAGAAAGAAGTCCAGACTGACTAGCTTGATTGAGTCTCCGCCATGTATATCTCACTAGATCAGGATATTTAAGCCTCCATATATCTACTAGTTCTAATGTATCCGTTCACGATTTCCTTAAGAGCATGAGGGTGATGGTTTGTAGTGTGATTTCCTTTACGGTCCACTGAGCTATTTAAAACAGTATTATAATCTCCCACCATAATAATATTATCTTGAATTGCTTGCAGGGTTGATAATTTATTATATATATTGTCAAAGAAGTGTGGATCATCATTATTTGGTCCGTAAAGGTTAATGAGCCATATCTGTTTATGGTCCAATTACATATTTAAAATAATCCATCTACCTTGCATATCTATTTGGACAATTTGCACATTCGGATCGAAATTACTATTAATTAATATCATCACCCATTTTGAGTTTCTTTGCCCATGGGAGAAGTATATTTCGCCCTCCCCCACCCACCCCCCCCCCCTCCCCCATTCCTTTTTCCACGCAACTTCATCTAGAATTGTTGAATGAGTTTCCTGTAAACAATAGATATTATATTCCTTCTCTTTGAGCCATGTAAATATTGTTCTTCTTTTGTTATTATCTGCCATTACAATTCAATTTGATTTAAATTATACTTTTGCCCGACCAAACTGCTACGATGAGCAACTCTTTGAGAAACACGGCCAAGGGGATACTAATTCATCCAAAAACAACCGGCAAGAAAGACGGCAAAGTCCCCACCACAACTCAAGACGAGGATGGCGATGCTTGCGTTAGCCTGGCCGTAATGGCTAGCATGGAGCCTTCACCAAATATCATATAAGCAGCTATCAAGAAAATGGAAGAGGACATGAACGCTCGATTTAATCATCTGGACTCATCCTTACGATCAGTGCAAACCTCCCTGGCTGACCACACAACCTGCATTATTGACCTGGAAGGAAACGCAGGTGACCACGAGACACGCGTCACCACCATCGACGGACAGTATGAAGCGCTACTAACAGCGAACAAAGCTATGAAACTCAAGCTAATTGACCCCGAGGGACGTTCAAGGCCGCTCGAATATCAAAATCACAAGGCTTGGAAGAAAAAATTGAGAAGGGCAGACCAACACAGTTCGTGGCAGAACTCATACCAAAACTGTTAGGGATTGACCATTTCCCCCAAGGCCTGAAAGTGGACAGAGCGTACCGCACCGGAGTGCTCCCCGCTACTCGGCCCCGCGTCATGATTGCCAAAATACACCACGACCAACCAGAAGGAAAAGATTCTGCGCCTGTCCCGCCAGCAAATTCCCCCTGTCCTTCAACAGGACTCGGGATAACATATAGCCAGACTACACTGCTGAGGTCACCAAGCAGCGCCAGGCCTTCGATGGAGCTAGGAAGAAACTCAGAGATGCGGGAATCAGACACGGCCTCCTCTTCCCGCCTCGGCTGATTCTTACCCATGGTACGGTAGTGAAGGTCTTCGATAAAAGCACAGGATGCCGAGTCTTTCATTGACAGGATTCCTACTATAGCCACCGATTTCAGCTGGCGATTTAATCTAACATTACTCCATGATGAACAATTTTCACCAACAAACAGCCAATTTAATTACGGACTATATATCCCAGAATGATACTGCTGATGTATCCGAATCCATTTTGTGGGAGGCATTTAACGCTGTTATGTGTGGGCATATGAGGCTTCCATGAAAAAAATGTAGGCAGAGAAGATGATTGGAAATCGAGGCACAGCTCCCGGTGCTTGAGAGAGATTATACGGAAGCACGCTTATCTTCCAAATTGAATGACACAATACAACTGAAATAGGAATATAATACTAGTCTCTCTAACCAAGTAAACACAATGCTATTCAAGATTAAACAATAACACTGAGTTGGTTGACAAGCCGGATAAACTGCTGACGGGCGCCAGCTGAGGTATACAGGCCAATAGAGCTATTCATAAACTGTAATCTAGCACAGCAGCTGTTACTACGGACCCAAAAGTAAATGCATGTTTCACAAAAGTTGTATCAAGACCTCTACACTTCAAAGACCACTGTAGGTACCGTCTGTATGTCCGTCCAAATGTCTGATCTCCTCCATTCCCTTTTCTCTACCTAAATGATGCAGCGCTGGTCCAAGGGAGCTAAATGCAGAGATAACTTTGTCTCTGCAGTTCGTTCGTTCCCTAGCGGTAAAGCGGCTGGCCCCGACGGCTTTGGTATAGAGTTTTACAAAGCATACTCAGAAAAGTTTCCTCCTCTCGTGTCGAGGATGTTTAAACAGTCTACTGAAACTGTCAGACTCCCGGAGTCTTTCTACTCAGCCAATATCTCCCTGATGTTAAAGAAAGATCAAGATGAAACAGATCCATCTTCATATCGCCCTATTGCCCTCCTGGGATGCCATCTTAGGTGTTTACTAAAATACTCGCAAACAGACTAAACAAATGCATTTCGACTATAATTCATCATGACCAAACTGGTTTTATCGCAGGCAGATTCACGTTAGGCGACTGATGAATATAATGTATTCCAAACATGACAAAGACTTGAAAGTTGCAATTCTTGCACTTGACGCTCAAAAAGCATTTGACCAAGTGGAATGGAACTACATTCTGACAGTGATAATGGAGTTTGGTCTGGGCGAGAGTTTTGTCTCTTGGGTTGAAATACTATACAGTGGGGGAAAAAAGTATTTAGTCAGCCACCAATTGTGCAAGTTCTCCCACTTAAAAAGATGAGAGAGGCCTGTAATTTTCATCATAGGTACACGTCAACTATGACAGACAAAATTAGAAGAAAAAAAATCCAGAAAATCACATTGTAGGATTTTTAATGAATTTATTTGCAAATTATGGTGGAAAATAAGTATTTGGTCAATAACAAAAGTTTCTCAATACTTTGTTATATACCCTTTGTTGGCAATGACACAGGTCAAACGTTTTCTGTAAGTCTTCACAAGGTTTTCACACACTGTTGCTGGTATTTTGGCCCATTCCTCCATGCAGATCTCCTCTAGAGCAGTGATGTTTTGGGGCTGTCGCTGGGCAACACAGACTTTCAACTCCCTCCAAAGATTCTCTATGGGGTTGAGATCTGGAGACTGGCTAGGCCACTCCAGGACCTTGAAATGCTTCTTACGAAGCAACTCCTTCGTTGCCCGGGCGGTGTGTTTGGGATCATTGTCATGCTGAAAGACCCAACCATGTTTCATCTTCAATGCCCTTGCTGATGGAAGGAGGTTTTCACTCAAAATCTCACGATACATGGCCCCATTCATTCTTCCCTTTACACGGATCAGTCGTCCTCGTCCCTTTGCAGAATAACAGCCCCAAAGCATGATGTTTCCACCCCCATGCTTCACAGTAGGTATGGTGTTCTTTGGATGCAACTCAGCATTCTTTGTCCTCCAAACACGACGAGTTGAGTTTTTACCAAAAAGTTATATTTTGGTTTCATCTGACCATATGACATTCTCCCAATCCTCTTCTGGATCATCCAAATACACTCTAGCAAACTTCAGACGGGCCTGGACATGTACTGGCTTAAGCAGGGGGACACGTCTGGCACTGCAGGATTTGAGTCCCTGGCGGCGTAGTGTGTTACTGATGGTAGGCTTTGTTACTTTGGTCCCAGCTCTCTGCAGGTCATTCACTAGGTCCCCCCGTGTGGTTCTGGGATTTTAGCTGACCGTTCTTGTGATCATTTTGACCCCACAGGGTGAGATCTTGCGTGGAGCCCCAGATCGAGGGAGATTATCAGTGGTCTTGTATGTCTTCCATTTCCTAATAATTGCTCCTACAGTTGATTTCTTCAAACCAAGCTGCTTACCTATTGCAGATTCAGTCTTCCCAGCCTGGTGCAGGTCTACAATTTTGTTTCTGGTGTCCTTTGACAGCTCTTTGGTCTTGGCCATAGTGGAGTTTGGAGTGTGACTGTTTGAGGTTGTGGACAGGTGTCTTTTATACTGATAACAAGTTCAAACAGGTGCCATTAATACAGGTAACGAGTGGAGGACAGAGGAGCCTCTTAAAGAAGAAGTTACAGGTCTGTGAGAGCCAGAAATCTTGCTTGTTTGTAGGTGACCAAATACTTATTTTCCACCATAATTTGCAAATAAATTCATTAAAAATCCTACAATGTGATTTTCTGGATTTTTTCTTCTCAATTTGTCTGTCATAGTTGACGTGTACCTATGATGAAAATTACAGGCCTCTCTCATGTTTTTAAGTGGGAGAACTTGCACAATTGGTGGCTGACTAAATACTTTTTTCCCCACTGTATGTGTCCCCGACGGCTTCAGTTCTCACTAATTAGAATAAATCACCTCCGTTTTCACTTCCACGTTCCGGCCACCAGGGCTGCCCCTTGAATCCGTTGCTATTCGCCATTTTATGGAACCCCTAGCTATTAGTATCAGAAGCCATCCTACCATTGCTCTGCTAAACATGGGCAAGGTTGATCACCGCATCTCGCTCTATGCGGATGACATCATCTTGTTAGTGTCACGCCCTGAAGAGTCACTTCCACCGCTGTTGGAGCTCATCGAACTCCCTGGGTCCACCATAAACTGGAGGACTCTCTGGGTCCACCATAAACTGGAGAACTCTCTGGGTCCACCATAAACTGGAGGACTCTCTGGATCCACCATAAACTGGAGAACTCTCTGGGTCCACCATAAACTGGAAAACTCCCTGGGTCCACCATAAACTGGAGAACTCTCTGGGTCCACCATAAACTGGAGAACTCTCTGGGTCTGTGTCCACCATAAACTGGTGGACTCTCTGGGGTCCACCATAAACTGGAGGACTCTCTGGGTCCACCATAAACTGGAGAACTCTCTGGGTCCACCATAAACTGGAGAACTCTCTGGGTCTGGGTCCACCATAAACTGGAGAACTCTCTGGGTCCACCATAAACTGGAGAACTCTCTGGGTCCACCATAAACTGTAGGACTCTCTGGGGTCCACCATAAACTGGAGGACTCTCTGGGTCCACCATAAACTGGAGAACTCTCTGGGCCCACCATAAACTGGAGAACTCTCTGGGTCCACCATAAACTGGAGAACTCTCTGGGCCCACCATAAACTGGAGAACTCTCTGGGTCCACCATAAACTGGAGAACTCTCTGGGTCCACCATAAACTGGAGAACTATCTGGGTCCACCATAAACTGGAGAACTCCCTGGGTCCACAATAAACTGTAGAACTCCCTGGGTCCACCATAAACTGGAGAACTCTCTGGGTCCACCATAAACTGGAGAACTCCCTGGGTCCACCATAAAATGGAGAACTCTCTGGGTCCACCATAAACTGGAGAACTCTCTGGGTCCACCATAAACTGGAGAACTATCTGGGTCCACCATAAACTGGAGAACTCCCTGGGTCTGGGTCCACCATAAACTGGAGAACTCTCTGGGTCTGGGTCCACAATAAACTGTAGAACTCCCTGGGTCCACCATAAACTGGAGAACTCTCTGGGTCCACCATAAACTGGAGGACTCTCTGGGTCCACCATAAACTGGAGAACTCTCTGGGTCTGGGTCCACCATAAACTGGAGAACTCCCTGGGTCCACCATAAACTGGAGGACTCTCTGATTCCACCATAAACTGGAGAACTCTCTGGGTCCACCATAAACTGGAGAACTCCCTGGGTACACCATAAACTGGAGAACTCTCTGGGTCTGGGTCCACCATAAACTGGAGAACTCCCTGGGTCCACCATAAACTGGAGAACTCCCTGGGTCCACCATAAACTGGAGAACTCTCTGGGTCCACCATAAACTGGAGGACTCTCTGGGTCCACCATAAACTGGAGAACTCTCTGGGTCTGGGTCCACCATAAACTGGAGAACTCCCTGGGTCCACCATAAACTGGAGGACTCTCTGGTTCCACCATAAACTGGAGAACTCTCTGGGTCTGGGTCCACCATAAACTGGAGAACTCTCTGGGTCTGGGTCCACCATAAACTGGAGAACTCTCTGGGTCCACCATAAACTGGAGAACTCTCTGGTTCCACCATAAACTGGAGAACTCTCTGGGTCCACTATAAACTGGAGAACTCCCTGGGTCCACCATAAACTGGAGAACTCTCTGGTTCCACCATAAACTGGAAAACTCTCTGGGTCTGGGTCCACCATAAACTGGAGAACTCCCTGGGTCCACCATAAACTGGAGAACTCCCTGGGTCCACCATAAACTGGAGAACTCACTGGGTCCACCATAAACTGGAGAACTCGCTGGGTCCACCATAAACTGGAGGACTCTCTGATTCCACCATAAACTGGAGAACTCTCTGGGTCCACCATAAACTGGAGAACTCCCTGGGTCCACCATAAACTGGAGGACTCTCTGGTTCCACCATAAACTGGAGAACTCTCTGGGTCTGGGTCCACCATAAACTGGAGAACTCCCTGGGTCCACCATAAACTGGAGGACTCTCTGGTTCCACCATAAACTGGAGAACTCTCTGGGTCTGGGTCCCCCATAAACTGGAGAACTCCCTGGGTCCACCATAAACTGGAGAACTCCCTGGGTCCACCATAAACTGGAGAACTCCCTGGGTCCACCATAAACTGGAGAACTCCCTGGGTCTACCATAAACTGGAGGACTCTCTGGTTCCACCATAAACTGGAGAACTCTCTGGGTCTGGGTCCACCATAAACTGGAGAACTCCCTGGGTCCACCTTAAACTGGAGAACTGTCTGGGTCCACCATAAACTGGAGAACTTTCTGGGTCCACCATAAACTGGAGAACTCCCTGGGTCCACCATTAACTGGAGAACTCTCTGGGTCCACCATAAACTGGAGAACTCTCTGGGTCCACCATAAACTGGAGAACTCTCTGGGTCTGGGTCCACCATAAACTGGAGAACTCTCTGGGTCCACCATAAACTGGAGGACTCTCTGGTTCCACCATAAACTGGAGAACTCTCTGGGTCCACCATAAACTGGAGGACTCTCTGGTTCCACCATAAACTGGAGAACTCTCTGGGTCTGGGTCCACCATAAACTGGAGAACTCCCTGGGTCCACCATAAACTGGAGGACTCTCTGGTTCCACCATAAACTGGAGAACTCTCTGGGTCTGGGTCCACCATAAACTGGAGAACTCTCTGGGTCCACCATAAACTGGAGAACTCTCTGGGTCCACCATAAACTGGAGAACTCTCTGGGTCCACCATAAACTGGAGAACTCTCTGGGTCCACCATAAACTGGAGAACTCTCTGTGTCCACCATATACTGGAGGACTCTCTGGGTCCACCATAAACTGGAGGACTCTCTGGGTCCACCATAAACTGGAGAACTCTCTGGGTCTGGGTCCACCATAAACTGGAGAACTCTCTGGGTCCACCATAAACTGGAGGAACTCTCTGGGTCCACCATAAACTGGAGAACTCTCTGGGTCCACCATAAACTGGAGGACTCTCTGGGGGTCCACCATAAACTGGAGAACTCTCTGGGTCCACCATAAACTGGAGAACTCTCTGGGTCCACCATAAACTGGAGAACTCTCTGGGTCCACCATAAACTGGAGAACTCTCTGGGTCCACCATAAACTGGAGAACTCTCTGGGTCTGGGTCCACCATAAACTGGAGAACTCTCTGGGTCCACCATAAACTGGAGAACTCTCTGGGTCCACCATAAACTGGGGAACTCTCTGGGTCTGGGTCCACCTTAAACTGGAGAACTCCCTGGGTCCACCATAAACTGGAGGACTCTCTGGGTCCACCATAAACTGGAGAACTCTCTGGGTCCACCATAAACTGGAGAACTCCCTGGGTCCACCATAAACTGGAGAACTCTCTGGGTCTGGGTCCACCATAAACTGGAGAACTCCCTGGGTCCACCATAAACTGGAGAACTCTCTGGGTCTGGGTCCACCATAAACTGGAGAACTCCCTGGGTCCACCATAAACTGGAGAACTCTCTGGGTCTGGGTCCACCATAAACTGGAGGACTCTCTGGTTCCACCATAAACTGGAGAACTCTGGGTCTGGGTCCACCATAAACTGGAGAAACTCTCTGGGTCCACCATAAACTGGGAGAACTCTCTGGGTCCACCATAAACTGGAGAACTCTCTGGGTCTGGGTCCACCATAAACTGGAGAACTCTCTGGGTCCTCCATAAACTGGAGAACTATCTGGGTCCACCATAAACTGGAGAACTCCCTGGGTCCACAATAAACTGTAGAACTCCCTGGGTCCACCATAAACTGGAGAACTCTCTGGGTCCACCATAAACTGGAGAACTCCCTGGGTCCACCATAAAATGGAGAACTCTCTGGGTCCACCATAAACTGGAGAACTCTCTGGGTCCACCATAAACTGGAGAACTATCTGGGTCCACCATAAACTGGAGAACTCCCTGGGTCTGGGTCCACCATAAACTGGAGAACTCTCTGGGTCTGGGTCCACAATAAACTGTAGAACTCCCTGGGTCCACCATAAACTGGAGAACTCTCTGGGTCCACCATAAACTGGAGGACTCTCTGGGTCCACCATAAACTGGAGAACTCTCTGGGTCTGGGTCCACCATAAACTGGAGAACTCCCTGGGTCCACCATAAACTGGAGGACTCTCTGATTCCACCATAAACTGGAGAACTCTCTGGGTCCACCATAAACTGGAGAACTCCCTGGGTACACCATAAACTGGAGAACTCTCTGGGTCTGGGTCCACCATAAACTGGAGAACTCCCTGGGTCCACCATAAACTGGAGAACTCCCTGGGTCCACCATAAACTGGAGAACTCTCTGGGTCCACCATAAACTGGAGGACTCTCTGGGTCCACCATAAACTGGAGAACTCTCTGGGTCTGGGTCCACCATAAACTGGAGAACTCCCTGGGTCCACCATAAACTGGAGGACTCTCTGGTTCCACCATAAACTGGAGAACTCTCTGGGTCTGGGTCCACCATAAACTGGAGAACTCTCTGGGTCTGGGTCCACCATAAACTGGAGAACTCTCTGGGTCCACCATAAACTGGAGAACTCTCTGGTTCCACCATAAACTGGAGAACTCTCTGGGTCCACTATAAACTGGAGAACTCCCTGGGTCCACCATAAACTGGAGAACTCTCTGGTTCCACCATAAACTGGAAAACTCTCTGGGTCTGGGTCCACCATAAACTGGAGAACTCCCTGGGTCCACCATAAACTGGAGAACTCCCTGGGTCCACCATAAACTGGAGAACTCACTGGGTCCACCATAAACTGGAGAACTCGCTGGGTCCACCATAAACTGGAGGACTCTCTGATTCCACCATAAACTGGAGAACTCTCTGGGTCCACCATAAACTGGAGAACTCCCTGGGTCCACCATAAACTGGAGGACTCTCTGGTTCCACCATAAACTGGAGAACTCTCTGGGTCTGGGTCCACCATAAACTGGAGAACTCCCTGGGTCCACCATAAACTGGAGGACTCTCTGGTTCCACCATAAACTGGAGAACTCTCTGGGTCTAGGTCCCCCATAAACTGGAGAACTCCCTGGGTCCACCATAAACTGGAGAACTCCCTGGGTCCACCATAAACTGGAGAACTCCCTGGGTCCACCATAAACTGGAGAACTCCCTGGGTCTACCATAAACTGGAGGACTCTCTGGTTCCACCATAAACTGGAGAACTCTCTGGGTCTGGGTCCACCATAAACTGGAGAACTCCCTGGGTCCACCTTAAACTGGAGAACTGTCTGGGTCCACCATAAACTGGAGAACTTTCTGGGTCCACCATAAACTGGAGAACTCCCTGGGTCCACCATTAACTGGAGAACTCTCTGGGTCCACCATAAACTGGAGAACTCTCTGGGTCCACCATAAACTGGAGAACTCTCTGGGTCTGGGTCCACCATAAACTGGAGAACTCTCTGGGTCCACCATAAACTGGAGGACTCTCTGGTTCCACCATAAACTGGAGAACTCTCTGGGTCCACCATAAACTGGAGGACTCTCTGGTTCCACCATAAACTGGAGAACTCTCTGGGTCTGGGTCCACCATAAACTGGAGAACTCTCTGGGTCCACCATAAACTGGAGGACTCTCTGGGTCCACCATAAACTGGAGAACTCTCTGGGTCCACCATAAACTGGAGAACTCCCTGGGTCCACCATAAACTGGAGAACTCTCTGGGTCCACCATAAACTGGAGAACTCTCTGGGTCCACCATAAACTGGAGAACTCTCTGGGTCCACCATAAACTGGAGAACTCTCTGGGTCCACCATAAACTGGAGGACTCTCTGGGTCCACCATAAACTGGAGGACTCTCTGGGTCCACCATAAACTGGAGAACTCTCTGGTCTGGTCCACCATAAACTGGAGAACTCTCTGGGTCCACCATAAACTGGAGAACTCTCTGGGTCCACCATAAACTGGAGAACTCTCTGGGTCCACCATAAACTGGAGAACTCTCTGGGTCCACCATAAACTGGAGAACTCTCTGGGTCCACCATAAACTGGAGAACTCTCTGGGTCCACCATAAACTGGAGAACTCTCTGGGTCCACCATAAACTGGAGAACTCTCTGGGTCCACCATAAACTGGAGAACTCTCTGGGTCCACCATAAACTGGAGAACTCTCTGGGTCCACCATAAACTGGAGAACTCTCTGGGTCCACCATAAACTGGAGAACTCTCTGGGTCCACCATAAACTGGAGAACTCTCTGGGTCCACCATAAACTGGAGGACTCTCTGGGTCCACCATAAACTGGAGAACTCTCTGGGTCCACCATAAACTGGAGAACTCTCTGGGTCCACCATAAACTGGAGAACTCTCTGGGTCCACCATAAACTGGAGAACTCTCTGGGTCCACCATAAACTGGAGGAACTCTCTGGGTCCACCATAAACTGGAGAACTCTCTGGGTCCACCATAAACTGGAGAACTCTCTGGGTCTGGGTCCACCATAAACTGGAGGACTCTCTGGTTCCACCATAAACTGGAGAACTCTCTGGGTCTGGGTCCACCATAAACTGGAAAACTCTCTGGGTCCACCATAAACTGGGAGAACTCTCTGGGTCCACCATAAACTGGAGAACTCTCTGGGTCTGGGTCCACCATAAACTGGAGAACTCTCTGGGTCCTCCATAAACTGGAGAACTCTCTGGGTCCACCATAAACTGGAGAACTCCCTGGGTTCACCATAAACTGGAGAACTCTCTGGGTCCATCATATACTGGAGGACTCTCTGGGTCCACCATAAACTGGAGGACTCTCTGGGTCCACCATAAACTGGAGGACTCTCTGGGTCCACCATAAACTGGAGAACTCTCTGGGTCCACCATAAACTGGAGAACTCTCTGGGTCTGGGTCCACCATAAACTGGAGAACTCTCTGGGTCCACCATAAACTGGAGAACTCTCTGGGTCCACCATAAACTGGAGGACTCTCTGGGTCCACCATAAACTGGGATCAAAGTGAATTCATGCCTCTTAAAGGTGACTTACATTTACATTTACATCATTTAGCAGACGCTCTTATCCAGAGACGACTTACAAACCCAGTTCCTTAAACATATACCTTTTAAAATCACAAGAGACTAAATTAAATATTTAGGTGTTGTCATTCCCCAAGGACCCTAAACTGATTTATAAATTGAACTACCTGGACATGATAGAGAAGCTGAAGCGCAACATTGAGATCTGGAGAGCGTTGCCTCCATCTACTATAGGCCATGTTAACGCTATTGAAATGGTTACACTCCCCCAGATTCCTTTATCTCTTTCAGAATCTGCCTATATTTTTAACTAAAGCTTTTTTTTTTTTCAAATCCTTGGATTCTATTATCTTGCCTTTTGTGTTGGGATACAAAGTGGGGCCATAGAACATAAAAACATAGAATCAAGCCAAAGAATTAGGTGGGCTGAGCCTGCTGCATTTCCCAGCATTATTATTGGTCAGCTAGACGCTAGAGAACTGGTTGATTGGCAGGGTGAATACCCTGGCGTGGTAGATCCTTCCACCCCTTCATGGCTCGCTATTGAACAAGATTCACACAACACCTCTCTTCCAGCACTTCTCTTTTCATCAACTAAATCCCCTACACGTATTACTGGCAATAACTTTATGCAACAAAAAAAAAACATTAAAAATGTGGTATCAAATAAGGAAAACATTCTGTCTCCCGGAGACCTCGGCCTGTAATCCTGTTTACCATAACTATGCTCCCCCCCCACTAACTGACAATACTTTTCTATTCTGGAAGAGAAAGGGCATTACTACTACTGCAGACCTCTATATCAATAATACTTTTGCCACATTCACACAGTTGAGGGAAGTGTACGATCTCCCCCGCATCTAACTTATTTCGATAACTTCAGATAACAAATTACGTTGGCTTAAATATACCACATTTTGAGGCAATTAAACCTGCCCGGTGAACTGTATATTTTCATGAACCTCGTCTCCTTGACTCCCAAGAGTTTGATCTCCAGATTTGTAGATAACTTTACAACATATTACTCTGCATCCACACAACATTTGAAGGAGACCTGGGAGGAAGACCTTGGTATGGAGATTACTGATGACAGTTGGGCCGATTGCCTTCGAGATATTCACTTGTGCTCGATAAACTCCCGACACAAACTTATTAAATACAAAGTGATTCACAGACCACACTATTCCTGTACCAAATTACACTCGTTCTACCCCTCGGCTCTCTCCGATATGCCCTAAGTGCAAATCTGCCAAGGGTACCCTGGGGTCACCTCTTTCTGGTCATGCCCCAAACTGCACACATTCTGGCGGGATATTTTTAAGTGTTTCTAAGAAGTATACAGCTGTAACCTCACACCAGCCCCGGACTCTGCTGTTTTAGGCAGGTCACAGCACCTTTAACCCGATGGGAACAGAAGACTGTAGAATATGGCGTGGTTATTGGAAAAATAAAAATAATAGTTTTTAAAACCTGGTTAGCTGAAGTCACCTGTTTGCTACATATAGAGAGGGTTCACCATGATATCTCTGGCAGGTCTAATACATTGGTTAAGATACGGCAGCCCAGTTTGCTACATATAGAGAGGGTTCATCATGATATCTCTGGCAGATCTAATACATTGGTTAAGATACGGCAGCCCTTTACACTGTATCTATTATGTGATGATGGGCAACACAACATACAACCTGCTGACCACCCTGATCCACAGTCATTATTTTTTAATGCAGAGGATAATCCTCATACTGTACAGTATGTCAAATATCAATGAAGCAAGCTGCCAATTCCTTAAGAGCAATGTTGTTCTGTTTTTTCAGTCTGCTGTCTCCAGGTGAGGGGTGGGGGGTATTCTCCATGTATTGTTTTCTGTCTCCAGGTGAGGGGTGGGGGGGATTCTCCATGTATTGTTTTCTGTCTCCAGGTGAGGGGTGGGGGGGATTCTCCATGTATTGTCTGCTGTCTCCAGGTGAGGGGTGGGGGGTATTCTCCATGTATTGTTTGCTGTCTCCAGGTGAGGGGTGGGGGGTATTCTCCATGTATTGTTTGCTGTCATTACAAGTATAAAAAAACTGGAACTAAGGGGCCGAACCATGAAAAACAGCTCCAGACCACTACTACTACTACTACTACTACTACTACTACTACTACTACTACTACTACTACTACTACATAGTAATCCAATGCTACTGACCTGTGACAGCTTCATCTGCATGTGAGCGAAGACATGGAGGAAGCCAACGACAGCGTCCCACAGACGGCTGTGAGCTAGACTCTGCTGGTTCCCAGTACACGGGCCCTACAACACAGAAAAACACATCATGGTACATAAGTCTGCCTGTGAAAACATTTGTAGTATATCAAGGGAGGATGAGGATGGCCCTGGGATCAACACTCTACCTGTATGTACTCTGTGAGAGTATTGAAGACCTGTTTGGCTACATTGATTGCCTTGGAGAAATTACGCTGTCCTTGTTCATCAATGACCTCCTTTCCTGAATAGTACCAGTAGAAATCACTGATTGATTCCTGTGGGAGAACAGCCACATGGCCAAGTGGTTAGCAGCAGTAGGATTATTATATTCAGCAGAGTTTAAGCGCTGTAACAATATACTGAAGAAGACTGTCAGGTGAGGCTCACCTGAACCCTGAGAAGATAGTC
Organism: Coregonus ussuriensis; assembly: GCA_031479575.1. Classification (NCBI taxonomy): domain Eukaryota; kingdom Metazoa; phylum Chordata; class Actinopteri; order Salmoniformes; family Salmonidae; genus Coregonus; species Coregonus ussuriensis. The sequence goes on along the minus strand of CM062473.1, from coordinate 107,256,851 downwards.
CACGGTAGAGATGATGACGTTCACTGTAGTGTTGTTCCCTGTCTGTGTTCTCAGGTAATTCTGAAAGTCTTTGACACCAAAGGTGGAGGGTTTGGTAGAATAACACTGACAAATGTTCTATAGTAATGCATGACTACAACGAAAGATTCCAAGTACATACTGGGAAACAACTGGGAAACAGAGAGGAGAGGGTTCTGGGTATTGACTGGGGGGGAAACAGAGAGGAGAGGGTTCTGGGTATTGACTGGGAGGGGAAACAGAGAGGAGAGGGTTCTGGGTATTGACTGGGAGGGGAAACAGAGAGGAGAGGGTTCTGGGTATTGACTGGGTGGGGAAACAGAGAGGAGAGGGTTCTGGGTATTGACTGGTGAGTCAGACTGGAAGTCTGCCCTGACTTGGGCTGGACGACAGTACCACTCACCTGAGTTGTGACCTTCACACAGCAGCTGGAGGAAGCGGAACAGGTCACAGGTGAACTCATCATCCTGCATCACCTTCTCTCCTGTATGGGGGGGGGGGGACAGCCGGACAGATGGACAGACAGGAGGACAGCAGAGAGAATAAATAACAGACTGGTTCTGATCCACAATAACTACGGATCTGACAGAGGTGCAGTACAACCCAGATACACCTGGCACACACGATACACCTGGCACACACACGATACACCTGGCACACACACGATACACCTGGCACACACACGATACACCTGGCACACACACACGATACACCTGGCGCACACGTCACATGATTCACAGAGTCTGGAATGGGTGAGAAACATGGGAGTGAACTGAAGTGAAGTGGTACCGACCGAAGCAGCATTTTATACCTGAGTCTTTGAGCAAACCAAGTAAAGATTTGCAGCATTTTATACCGGAGTCTTTGAGCAAACCAAGTAAGATTTGCAATGGAGGGTAAACGGATTCGTTGACCTCTTTTATACAGGTTCTGGGGTAGAAGCAGTAGTATTGAGTCTATGATGGGACACTAACCATGACCAGCGGGGCAACTGTATACTGACTGTGTTTAAAAGACTGCCTCTAAAGCAGGGTTCTTCAAGTCCGGTCCTGGAGGGCCGAAACACTTCTGTTTTTCATCCTCTCCTTCTAATCAGGGGCTAATTCAGACCTGGGACACCAGGTGAGTGCAATTAACTACCAGGTAGAAATAAATAAACAGAAGTGTTTCGGCCCTCCAGGACCGGAATTGAAGAACCCTGCTCTAAAGTAATGATGGTAATGGAAAGAGCTGACAGGGGTGGTGACATGGTGACGTCCACTGCAATGTTAGCAACTCTGACAACATAAAGATAGGTTGGTCTGAATGGCATGGAGGAGGGAGAAATAAAACAGGCTTGAAAGTGCTTCAGATTATACAGTGAAGTAATACAGTACCAGTCAAAGGTTTGGACACACCTACTCATTCCAGGGTTTTTCTTTATTTTTACTATTTTCTACATTGCAGAATAATAGTGAAGACATCAAAACTATGAAATAACACATATGGAATCATGTAGTAACCAAAAAAGTGTTAAACAAATCAAAATATATTTTATATTTGAGATTCTTCAAATAGCCACCCTTTGCCTTGATGACAACTTTGCACACTCTTGGCATTCTCTCAACCAGCTTCATGAGGTAGTCACCTGGAATGCTTTTCCAACAGTCTTGAAGGAGTTCCCACATATGCTGAGCACTTGTTGGCTGCTTTTCCTTCACTCTGCGGTCCGACTCATCCCAAACCATCTCAATTGGGTTGAGGTCTGGGGATTGTGGAGGCCAGGTCATCTGATGCAGCACTCCATCACTCTCCTTCTTGGTCAAATAGCCCTTACACAGCGTGGAGGTGTGTTGGGTCATTGTCCTGTTTCTGGTTTTTGCGGTTTTTGCGACGCATTGACTGACACAGGCACACCTGTTAATTGAAATTCATTCCAGATGACTACCTCATGAAGCTGGTTGAGAGAATGCCAAGAGTGTGCAAAGCTGTCATCAAGGCAAAGGGGTGGCTACTTTGAAGAATCGCAAACATAAAATATATTTTGATTTGTTTAACACTTTTTTGGTTACTTCATGATTCCATATGTCTTATTTCATAGTTTTGATGTATTCACTATTATTTCAGGGAGAGTATACATGACTGGTGTGGCTGCGCAGTCAAGGCTTGCTACTTTACACTGCCCAGCCTATGGGAGGAAAAACAACTATATCACATTGATACATTGCTACTACTATTTCTAATGGTTTAGAAAGCAAGAATACATGGTAACACTACAACGTAAAGACTCTATAGTATATTTGGCAAGTGCACTTTCAGGCATATTTCACCATGATAGACCAGATATGAAGTCTCATTAAGTGTCTAATTGGTCAACAGAAGGTTCTATGTTTCCTGGGAATATTGGTCAACAGAAGGCTGTATGTTTCCTGGGAATATTGGTCAACAGAAGATTGTATTTTTCCTGGGAATATTAGTCAACAGAAGGCTGCATGTTTCCTGGGAATATTTCACATATGTTGTCATGACTTTTCTTATAAATCTCATAAATGTTAATGAATAATGCTAATGCTAGGAAGGCATAACGTGCCAGTAGCAAGTCATTATTACCAACTCATGTATGCAGTGACTTTGTCACCATTAGCATTTAGCTTCCTCTGGTATATCATACAAACTAATATGAACTTTTCAAAAGAGATGTTGAGTGTAAAACAACAACAACAACAATAACAACAGAAACATGAATGGAAAAAACAATATCCGTTCAAAAACACAACATAAATAATTGGGGGAAGGTTTATAGAAAAATTGACAATTTACACATTAAAAAACAACAAAGGATAAAACAACATCGACTACATCACAGCTGGACCAATCACAGAACACAGAGTCAACAGCTGGACCAATCACAGAACACAGAGAAAACAGCTGGACCAATCACGGCACACAGAGTCAACAACTGGACCAATCAGAGGGGAGACACTTGGTGATTGGGTAATCCTTCCACTAGGCACAGATCAGACCACTGAAGCCAATCAGCCACGAGGTCATAATGCACAACAGACTACAGAGAGGGGAGGACACCACAAGTTCTCCATATATATATATATATGGACCAGAACAGACCAGACCAGACCACCACTTCACTT
>CM062473.1:107222360-107253205 GCA_031479575.1 Coregonus ussuriensis | reverse complement strand
TGGTGCATCCCTAAACCCATCCAAGTACAACAGGAAACATAGTAAGACGTATACATTGTAAAGAGGAAAATGATAACACAGTCACAGTAGATCCACCATTAGCCTTCCCTTTTCATATCATGCCCAAACAGCAGACAGCGCATGGACAGAGTGCTACCGTAGTCTACAGTAGGTCTGTGAGGCAGCGCACCACTGGGATATATACAGTATATAATAAAATAATAACGATTATAGTAGTAATGTTCAGAGATGCAATAGATTATTATAGTGCAGTTCTTAACTAATGGGAATATTGTTTAGCTTATTTTTGGTTTAATTTGGTTTACTTTAGTTATTTAATTTATTCAATTATTTTGTTTTTCTATACTTTTCATGCCAACTTGCCATGGCCCCCCTAGAACCCCCTCGCGGCACCCAAGGGTCCCCGTCCCCACTTTGAAAACCACTGCTATAAAGCATATGACTTCAGTTTCTTGAGGGAAAGGGCTTTCTTATGAATTTTGAAGCAGTGAAAATATTCTTAATATTGCATACACTGACACTGAAATGTATTATCGTAAACTGTAGTGTACAATAGGCAATGAATATTAACACAACAACATTGATATGAGTAAAGAGTAGTTTCAAATACAACATGTGTGGCTGTAAAGGATTTTCTGACATCTGTTTCATATTCTTCTCTGTTACAGGTATGAAGAATACCAGATGAACAAAATCATCGTAGATGAACCACAACAGCCTTCAATCTCACAATTCCTTGACACTCGTGTAGGGCGTTACAGCCTGACCCACCCACAGCAGAAGGCCATCTCCAATGCGATACTGTCTGACTTGATTATTGATTGCAATTTCCCTCTGTCTATTGTGGAAAATTAGAGCTTTCGTCACTTTCTGGCTGTGCTGGACAGCAAGTATACCCCAGTATGTCGCCGAACGCTGACCACAAAAACAGAGAGCCTTGCTGAGGAGAGACGGTCAAAGTTAAAAACTCAATTGAGCAACACTGACCATGTTTCAGTCACTGTGGACATTTGGTCTGATCGAAAGATGAGGGGATTCCTTGGTGTCACTGTGCACTGGATGGAGCGAGATGCAGAGAGGGTACAGCTAAAGACTAATCTCTTGGCCTGCAACCGCTTCAAAGGCTCTCACACAGCAGAGCGAATCTGTGACCAATTTGAGGCAATATGTGATGAATACAACATCAAAGCTAAATTGGACTATATAATTAGTGACAATGCTGCTAACATGCGCAAGGCATTTACAGTCTGCTTCCCCAGCGAACAGGAGGAAGATGAAGATGCTGGAGATAATCTTGATGATCCTGAGCTATGGCATGACTTAACCCAAGAAGACCAGCAAACCGTCGATTCTGCTATGGCAAAGAAACAGCGCCTGCAGTGTTTTGCACACACATTGCAGCTGGTTGTGGGAGACGGTTTGAAAGAAACAAAAGCGGCATGTCCTTCTCTCTCCAAGTTATCAAAACTTAGCTCCCTGCTCCACACAAGCACAACGTTTAAAGACATCTTCGATGGTGAATTTGGGGAGCACAGAGGCATCCCTGCTGCAGTGAGCACGAGGTGGAATTCCACACTGCGGCAGGTAAAAGCAGTCCTTCATTGTGATCAGCAAAAGCTCTGCGCAGTTCTTGAGAAGGCCGGGCATAAAGAACTGTCATTCACACCACGAGAGTGGAATCTGCTGAAGGAGTTGGTGGACATCTTAAAACCGTTCGGAGAAGCAACTGATTTGACACAGGGGGAGAAAGTCATTACAATCAGTGCAGTTGTTCCATCCATCTTGTCCCTCAATCACCATCTTGAGAAGCTGAAGCCTCAAGTTCGTTTCCTGAGTGGCCTGGTCAGAGGTCTGCAGGCATCCCTGAAAAAAAGATTTCTTGGGATCTTCATTAATGTAAAAATGGCCCAGTCTCAAGAAGGGATCACTGCCCCCTTTTCAGACACAGTCTACCTGAAAGCAGCTGCCTTGGATCCAGCCTTTTGTCTGCTGTGGATTGAGCCCCATGTGCTGGTCAACCGTGACATCAAGGCAGAGGTGGCACAACGAGTTAAAGGTAAATATTATTGACTTGCAATGCAACTTAAATGCAACGTACAATAATTTGATCTTAATCTGATATAGGATCTAATGTGATATTAATCTGACTTTAACAATAATAAAAAATTTCAGTCTTGAACAGTATCATCAACATCAGAAATAAGGGCTCTTTTGTTTCTGCTGTTGTGACACGTTTTTATTTTTATTTTTAGAATTGATCCTGCAAGATGCTGCAGAGACAGAGCAGCCTGTGCCGGTGCCTGCTGAAGAAGAACTAGAGGACATGGAAGGAGAAGGGCTGTTTGCTGCATACCATAAGAGGCAGAAAAGGGATGTTGGGACCCCACCAGCAGTACAGCTAAGTCACTACATTGACATGGCAGAAGGACAGAATGCCCTTTTGTTCTGGGCACTGAACAGTAAGACTCTTCCTTCACTCTTTCAAGTAGCCATCCGAGTCTTGGCAGTGCCTGCTTCTAGTGCTCCAGTGGAGCGAGTTTTCAGCCATGGTGGCATCATTCTGCGTCCCCATCGTGCACAAATGACTGACAGACTTTTGGCCAATTTGATCTTTTGCAAATGCAATGCAGTATAGGGGCCTCCCTCCACCTGTCCACAGCACGCATGCGCGCACACACACTCACTCTCTGCTCATCACCTGTCCACACAGCTCTCTCTCTCCTGTGGTAGGAGTTTCACATGGAGTAAGATCTGTTCATTTGCAGTGCAGGTTCCCACACTGTTTTTACTTCCAGAGCTTTGGTGTTTGTCCTTCCCCGTAAACCATTTTCTCTCTCTCTCTCTCTCTCTCTCTCTCTCTCTCTCTCTCTCTCTCTCTCTCTCTCTCTCTCTCTCTCTCTCTCTCTCTCTCTCTCTCTCTCTCTCTCTCTCTCTCTCTCTCTCTCTCTCTCTCTCTCTCTCTCTCTCTCTCTCTCTCTCTCTCTCTCTCTCTCTCTCTCTCTCTCTCTCTCTCTCTCTCTCTCTCTCTCTCTCTCTCTCTCTCTCTCTCTCTCTCTCTCTCTCTCTCTCTCTCTCTCTCTCTCTCTCTGCATTGTTCTAGTGCAATATGCTGTTCAAATACAAGCATTTTTTTTGTGAAAATTAAATGTTATGTTTTTTGCTGTATTTGATTAATGTTATTGTATAAAAAGGTTTAAATAAATACAAATCTTACAGACATACATGATTTGTATACATTTTATTTCTGTGGTAAGAGGACTTGAAATGACTCAAAACTAAAATGGTAGGACTTTGGACTCGACTTGAGACTTGATGGCTTTGACTTTTGACTCGACTTGGGACTTGCCTCATCTTTGACTCGACTTGACTCGGGACTCGAGGGCAAAGACTTGAGACTTACTTGTGACTTGCATAACAATGACTTTGTCCCACCTCTGGTTGGCAGTATAGACATTGTAAGCCGGGGGGGTTGGCAGTATGGGCATGGTAAGCCTGGGGGGGTTGGCAGTATGGGCATGGTAAGCCTGGGGGGGTTGGCAGTATGGGCATGGTAAGCCTGGGGGGGTTGGCAGTATGGGCATGGTAAGCCTGGGGGGGTTGGCAGTATGGGCATGGTAAGCCTGGGGGGTTGGCAGTATGGGCATGGTAAGCCTGGGGGGGTTGGCAGTATGGGCATGGTAAGCCGGGGGGGGTTGGCAGTATGGGCATGGTAAGCCGGGGGGGGTTGGCAGTATGGGCATGGTAAGCCGGGGGGGTTGGCAGTATGGACATGGTAAGCCGGGGGGGGTTGGCAGTATGGGCATGGTAAGCCGGGGGGGTTGGCAGTATGGGCATGGTAAGCCTGGGGGGGTTGGCAGTATGGGCATGGTAAGCCGGGGGGGTTGGCAGTATGGACATGGTAAGCCGGGGGGGGTTGGCAGTATGGGCATGGTAAGCCTGGGGGGGTTGGCAGTATGGGCATGGTAAGCCGGGGGGGGTTGGCAGTATGGGCATGGTAAGCCTGGGGGGGTTGGCAGTATGGACATGGTAAGCCTGGGGGGGGGGGGGGGGGGGGGTTGGCAGTATGGGCATGGTAAGCCGGGGGGGGTTGGCAGTATGGGCATGGTAAGCCGGGGGGGTTGGCAGTATGGGCATGGTAAGCCTGGGGGGGTTGGCAGTATGGGCATGGTAAGCCGGGGGGGGTTGGCAGTATGGGCATGGTAAGCCTGGGGGGGTTGGCAGTATGGACATGGTAAGCCTGGGGGGGGGGTTGGCAGTATGGGCATGGTAAGCCGGGGGGGGTTGGCAGTATGGGCATGGTAAGCCTGGGGGGGTTGGCAGTATGGACATGGTAAGCCGGGGGGGTTGGCAGTATGGACATGGTAAGCCGGGGGGGTTGGCAGTATGGACATGGTAAGCCGGGGGGGGTTGGCAGTATGGGCATGGTAAGCCGGGGGGGTTGGCAGTATGGGCATGGTAAGCCGGGGGGGTTGGCAGTATGGACATGGTAAGCCGGGGGGGTTGGCAGTATGGACATGGTAAGCCGGGGGGGGTTGGCAGTATGGACATGGTAAGCCGGGGGGGGGTTGGCAGTATGGGCATGGTAAGCCGGGGGGGTTGGCAGTATGGACATGGTAAGCCGGGGGGGGTTGGCAGTATGGACATGGTAAGCCGGGGGGGTTGGCAGTATGGGCATGGTAAGCCGGGGGGGTTGGCAGTATGGGCATGGTAAGCCGGGGGGGGTTGGCAGTATGGGCATGGTAAGCCGGGGGGGTTGGCAGTATGGGCATGGTAAGCCGGGGGGGGTTGGCAGTATGGGCATGGTAAGCCGGGGGGGGTTGGCAGTATGGGCATGGTAAGCCGGGGGGGGTTGGCAGTATGGGCATGGTAAGCCGGGGGGGTTGGCAGTATGGGCATGGTAAGCCGGGGGGGTTGGCAGTATGGGCATGGTAAGCCCAGGGGGGGGGGGTTGGCAGTATGGGCATGGTAAGCCGGGGGGGTTGGCAGTATGGGCATGGTAAGCCGGGGGGGTTGGCAGTATGGGCATGGTAAGCCGGGGGGGTTGGCAGTATGGGCATGGTAAGCCCAGGGGGGGGGGTTGGCAGTATGGGCATGGTAAGCCGGGGGGGTTGGCAGTATGGGCATGGTAAGCCCGGGGGGGTTGGCAGTATGGACATGGTAAGCCGGGGGGGTTGGCAGTATGGGCATGGTAAGCCGGGGGGGTTGGCAGTATGGGCATGGTAAGCCGGGGGGGTTGGCAGTATGGGCATGGTAAGCCCAGGGGGGGGGGGGTTGGCAGTATGGGCATGGTAAGCCGGGGGGGTTGGCAGTATGGGCATGGTAAGCCGGGGGGGTTGGCAGTATGGGCATGGTAAGCCGGGGGGGGTTGGCAGTATGGGCATGGTAAGCCGGGGGGGTTGGCAGTATGGGCATGGTAAGCCCTAGATATGGGGGTAAACTGTTTTTGACTGCACCCCTAGTTTATGCTTTTGGCATCTGATTCCTTAATTTTTTTTTTACCTTAAAAGAAGAACAGCTGTTTGAGAACAAAGGGGCTTGTGATATTTCAATCTCAGTTTCCTTATGATAAATGTTTATTGCACAAGAGGAGCTTAGAGCAGGAGCATGTCTTACATGTCTTATACCAGGCAGGGCAGGACGGCTATTTACAACGTTGTTTACTGGAGCCCTTCCTGTATCAACCTCATGGAGACCAGGTGTGATGTTTTTCATACCATGTCATTCATTCACTCCGTTCCAGCCATTATATAAGCCCGTCCTCCCCAATTAAGGAGCCACCAGCTTCCTGTTAATAAACCAGTCTCTACCTCCATAACGTGAGGCATCTGTGTGTAGTGCAGGCCGGACTCAGCCAGATCCATGATCTCCTCTAGAGACTTCTCCAGGGATGGGATGACTGGACACACCTCTCCTACCTGGGAGGGCAGGCCTAGAGCTGGGGGAACAGGGAGGAAGAGAGGAGAGAGGGTGGGAAATTTAGAAAACAAGAGAGAGCGAGAGAGAGAGAGGTACAGAGAGAGAGAGAGAGCGGTAGAGAGAGAGAGCGAGAGCGCGAGCGAGAGCGAGAGAGAGAGAGAGAGAGAGAGAGAGAGAGAGAGAGAGAGAGAGAGAGAGAGAGAGAGAGAGAGAGAGAGAGATATAAGAGTAAGAGATGGAGAGTGATAAAAGGTGATGGTGTGAGAGACATAAAGACTGTATGCAGTCATTCCACAATTCAGTTTGCAACATCTATGCCAAGCTTCTCTCCATCCATACCGATCCTGTCTTTGATTCTAAAACACTTGAAGGACATACAGTGGGGAGAACAAGTATTTGATACACTGCCGATTTTGCAGGTTTTCCTACTTACAAAGCATGTAGAGGTCTGTAATTTTTATCATAGGTACACTTCAACTGTGAGAGACGGAATCTAAAATCCAGAAAATCACATTGTATGATTTTTAAGTAATTAATTTTTCATTTTATTGCATGACATAAGTATTTGATACATCAGAAAAGCAGAACTTAATATTTGGTACAGAAACCTTTGTTTGCAATTACAGAGATCATACGTTTCCTGTAGGTCTTGACCAGGTTTGCACACACTGCAGCAAGGATTTTGGCCCACTCCTCCATACAGACCTTCTCCAGATCCTTCAGGTTTCGGGGCTGTCGCTGGGCAATACGGACTTTCAGCTCCCTCCAAAGATTTTCTATTGGGTTCAGGTCTGGAGACTGGCTAGGCCACTCCAGGACCTTGAGATGCTTCTTACGGAGCCACTCCTTAGTTGCCCTGGCTGTGTGTTTCGGGTCGTTGTCATGCTGGAAGACCCAGCCACGACCCGTCTTCAATGCTCTTACTGAGGGAAGGAGGTTGTTGGCCAAGATCTCGCGATACATGGCCCCATCCATCCTTCCCTCAATACGGTGCAGTCGTCCTGTCCCCTTTGCAGAAAAGCATCCCCAAAGAATGATGTTTCCACCTCCATGCTTCACGGTTGGGATGGTGTTCTTGGGGTTGTACTCATCCTTCTTCTTCCTCCAAACACGGCGAGTGGAGTTTAGACCAAAAAGCTCTATTTTTGTCTCATCAGACCACATGACCTTCTCCCATTCCTCCTCTGGATCATCCAGATGGTCATTGGCAAACTTCAGACGGGCCTGGACATGCGCTGGCTTGAGCAGGGGGGACCTTGCGTGCGCTGCAGGATTTTAATCCATGACGGCGTAGTGTGTTACTAATGGTTTTCTTTGAGACTGTGGTCCCAGCTCTCTTCAGGTCATTGACCAGGTCCTGCCGTGTAGTTCTGGGCTGATCCCTCACCTTCCTCATGATCATTGATGCCCCACGAGGTGAGATCTTGCATGGAGCCCCAGACCGAGGGTGATTGACCGTCATCTTGAACTTCTTCCATTTTCTAATAATTGCGCCAACAGTTGTTGCCTTCTCACCAAGCTGCTTGCCTATTGTCCTGTAGCCCATCCCAGCCTTGTGCAGGTCTACAATTTTATCCCTGATGTCCTTACACAGCTCTCTGGTCTTGGCCATTGTGGAGAGGTTGGAGTCTGTTTGATTGAGTGTGTGGACAGGTGTCTTTTATACAGGTAACGAGTTCAAACAGGTGCAGTTAATACAGGTAATGAGTGGAGAACAAGAGGGCTTCTTAAAGAAAAACAAACAGGTCTGTGAGAGCCGGAATTCTTACTGGTTGGTAGGTGAACAAATACTTAAGTCATGCAATAAAATGCAAATTAATTACTTAAAAATCATACAATGTGATTTTCTGGATTTTTGTTTTAGATTCCGTCTCTCACAGTTGAAGTGTACCTATGATAAAAATTACAGACCTCTACATGCTTTGTAAGTAGGAAAACCTGCAAAATCGGCAGTGTATCAAATACTTGTTCTCCCCACTGTAGTCCACAAATCAGTTTTCAACATTTTATGCCAACCAGAATCTTTGTCTCTGCCTACAGTACCTGTTCTGTCACGGGAGCCCTTGGTGATACAGTACCTGTTCTGTCACGGGAGCCCTTGGTGATGTAGATACAGTACCTGTTCTGTCACGGGAGCCCTTGGTGATGTAGATGGAGTAGTTGTTGAACTTGTTGAGCTCAGGTTCCAGGAAGGCCACAGGGAACGCCCCCGAGAACGCTGCAAGACATTCACCTAGGGCTGGACGCTGCCTGCAGGAGGATGAGGAGGAGGAAGGGGGAGGAGGAGGAAGGAGAAAGAGGAACGGGGAGGAAGGAAGGAAGAGGAGGAAGGAGAAAGGAGGAGGAAGAGGAGGAAGGGGGAGGAGGAGGAAGGGGGAGGAGGAGGAAGGGGGAGGAAGGGGGAGGAGGAGGAAGGAGAAAGGGGAAGGAGGAGGAGGAGGAAGGAGAAAGGGGAAGGAGGAGGAGGAAGGAGCAAGAGGAACGGGAGGAAGGAAGGAAGAGGAGGAAGGAGAAAGGAGGAGGAAGAGGAGGAAGGGGGAGGAGGAGGAAAGGAAGGGGGAGGAGGAGGAAGGGGAAGGAAGGGGGAGGAGGAAGGAAGAGGAGAAAGGAAGATGAGGAAGGGGGAGGAAGAGGAAGGGGGAGGAGGAGGAGGGAGGAGGAGGAAGGGGGAGGAGGAGGAGGGAGGAGGAGGAAGGGGGAGGAGGAGGAGGGAGGAGGAGGAAGGGGGAGGAGGAGGAGGAGGAGGAGGAAGAAAAGTGACAGCTCATTGTCAGGAATAACTGGCTTCACATCCTTTTACTAGATTTAATGCAATATTCAAATGAGCCACAGAACAAATTATGTTTGTTGTAAATGCATGAAATGTGGTGCCAACATAGTTAGTACAAGGTTCTAGACAGGACACTGACATGTGGTGCCAACATAGTTAGTACAAGGTTCTAGACAGGACAGATTGACATGTGGTGCCAACATAGTTAGTACAAGGTTCTAGACAGGACACATGTACAAGGTTCTAGACAGGACACATTGACATGTGGTGTCAACATAGTTAGTACAAGGTTCTAGACAGGACACATTGACATGTGGTGCCAACATAGTTAGTACAAGGTTCTAGACAGGACACATTGACATGTGGTTTCAACATAGTACAAGGTTCTAGACAGGACACATTGACATGTGGTGTCAACATAGTTAGTACAAGGTTCTAGACAGGACACATTGACATGTGGTTTCAACATAGTACAAGGTTCTAGACAGGACACACTGACATGTGGTGCCAACATAGTTAGTACAAGGTTCTAGACAGGACACATTGACATGTGGTGTCAACATAGTTAGTACAAGGTTCTAGACAGGACACATTGACATATGGTGTCAACATAGTACAAGGTTCTAGACAGGACACATTGACATGTGGTGTCAACATAGTTAGTACAAGGTTCTAGACAGGACACATTGACATGTGGTGTCAACATAGTACAAGGTTCTAGACAGGACACATTGACATGTGATTACAACATAGTTAGTACAAGGTTCTAGACAGGACACATTGACATGTGGTGTCAACATAGTTAGTACAAGGTTCTAGACAGGACACATTGACATGTGGTGTCAACATAGTTAGTACAAGGTTCTAGACAGGACACATTGACATGTGATTACAACATAGTTAGTACAAGGTTCTAGACAGGACACATTGACATGTGGTGTCAACATAGTTAGTACAAGGTTCTAGACAGGACACATTGACATGTGGTGTCAACATAGTTAGTACAAGGTTCTAGACAGGACACATTGACATGTGATTACAACATAGTTAGTACAAGGTTCTAGACAGGACATATTGACATGTGGTGTCAACATAGTTAGTACAAGGTTCTAGACAGGACACATTGACATGTGGTGTCAACATAGTTAGTACAAGGTTCTAGACAGGACACATTGACATGTGGTGTCAACATAGTTAGTACAAGGTTCTAGACAGGACACATTGACATGTGGTGTCAACATAGTTAGTACAAGGTTCTAGACAGGACACATTGACATGTGGTTTCAACATAGTACAAGGTTCTAGACAGGACACACTGACATGTGGTGCCAACATAGTTAGTACAAGGTTCTAGACAGGACACATTGACATGTGGTGTCAACATAGTTAGTACAAGGTTCTAGACAGGACACATTGACATATGGTGTCAACATAGTACAAGGTTCTAGACAGGACACATTGACATGTGGTGTCAACATAGTACAAGGTTCTAGACAGGACACATTGACATGTGATTACAACATAGTTAGTACAAGGTTCTAGACAGGACACATTGACATGTGGTGTCAACATAGTTAGTACAAGGTTCTAGACAGGACACATTGACATGTGGTGTCAACATAGTTAGTACAAGGTTCTAGACAGGACACATTGACATGTGGTGTCAACATAGTTAGTACAAGGTTCTAGACAGGACACATTGACATGTGGTGTCAACATAGTTAGTACAAGGTTCTAGACAGGACACATTGACATGTGGTGTCAACATAGTTAGTACAAGGTTCTAGACAGGACACATTGACATGTGGTGTCAACATAGTACATGGTTCTAGACAGGACACATTGACATGTGGTGTCAACATAGTTAGTACAAGGTTCTAGACAGGACACATGTACAAGGTTCTAGACAGGACACATTGCCATTTTTAGATTGTCATTATCTATCATACTTCCAGTGTCAATCAAAGTTGTGATTTTGAGAAAATGTAAAAAAACATTAAAATGACCTCAGCATATGAAGTCGTGAATACATGTCACGTGAATGTTTATTGGTCAGTAGCAGCCATGTTGTTTGACTTGCTAGCCTAGAAAAACATCATTTGAGAGAGCTTGGTCCATAGATACCGTTGGTCCATAGATACCGTATATCCAGTGATGTACAGATCGGTCTTTCGGTGCCAGAGGAGTAGCGTTTGAAGTGTTTTTCACAACATTCTAAATGGAGGAAAATACATGATGGTGGACCTTAAAGGATACCCCCCAGAGGAAGTAGCCACCACTATTTTGATGTTTGTCTCCATGGCTGTTTGGCTGTTTGGCTCCATGGCTGTTTGGCTGTTTGGCTCCATGGCTGTTTGGCTGTTTGGCTCCATGGCTGTTTGTCTCCATGGCTGTTTGTCTCCATGGCTGTTTGTCTCCATGGCTGTTTGTCTCCATGGCTGTTTGGCTGTTTGGTTCCATGGCTGTTTGTCTCCATGGCTGTTTGGCTGTTTGGTTCCATGGCTGTTTGGCTCCATGGCTGTTTGGCTGTTTGGCTCCATGGCTGTTTGGCTGTTTGTCTCCATGGCTGTTTGGCTGTTTGGTTCCATGGCTGTTTGGTTCCATGGCTGTTTGGCTCCATGGCTGTTTGGCTGTTTGGCTCCATGGCTGTTTGGCTCCATGGCTGTTTGGCTCCATGGCTGTTTGGCTCCATGGCTGTTTGGCTGTTTGGCTCCATGGCTGTTTGGCTCCATGGCTGTTTGGTTCCATGGCTGTTTGGCTCCATGGCTGTTTGGCTCCATGGCTGTTTGGTTCCATGGCTGTTTGGCTCCATGGCTGTTTGGTTCCATGGCTGTTTGGCTCCATGGCTGTTTGGCTGTTTGGCTCCATGGCTGTTTGGCTCCATGGCTGTTTGGTTCCATGGCTGTTTGGCTCCATGGCTGTTTGGCTGTTTGGTTCCATGGCTGTTTGGTTCCATGGCTGTTTGGTTCCATGGCTGTTTGGCTCCATGGCTGTTTGGCTGTTTGGCTCCATGGCTGTTTGGCTCCATGGCTGTTTGGTCCATCGCAGTCGCGAAGAGGAATAACTTTGTAGCTTTTTCTGATTAATAAACAATACCATGCTGGTGGGTGGCAACATTCAAATAAAACCCAGCCCAGAAACAAAATGTAGGCTGAAAATGTAATATCAGGAAAAGACACCCCTTTCCCACGGATTTGCACAAAGTGGGCAGTTCAGAATTGTCACGTCAAGCCCAAATATATCATACTTTGACAAAAACAACGACTTACTGACTTAAATCGTTGCGCAACATCATAGGTAAGCTCTGCCCATCGTCTTTCAGCTCTACTGGTGTGGGCAATTAAAAAACATTTCAAATGAAATGTGTTCCTTGTTAGGAGAGGGGCTTATGTAACGACTTTCAGGACAGCGTGACCTTTCGAAGTTTAGCATTTTAAATCACTTGTTATAGCGCCACCATGTGGCCAACTGGCATTGCACTGCATCGCAGTGCTAGCTGTGCCACTAGAGATCCTGGTTCGAGTCCAGGCTCTGTCACAGCCGGCCGCGACCGGGAGACCCATGGGCGGCGCACAATTGGTCCAGCGTCGTTCAAGGTAGGGGAGGGTTTGGCCGGCAGGGATGTGGGTTCGTTTCCCACGGGGGGCCAGTATGAAAAAAAACGCATGTACGCATTCGCTAAATGTAAGTCGCTCTGGATAAGAGTGTCTGCTTAATGACTAAAATGTAAATGTAATGTAGAGGGTGTGGTCCTTAACCATCATGCAAAGATGCAGCCTCCTGGGCCTTACCATCTCACAGGAATTGGCATTTTTCCACCAAATCGTCAGAAGAAGGAAAATAATGATCAAAGGCAACAAATACAATAGGGTTTCACCCAGCTTCTCTGCTTGGACCCCTAATTATACATTTCTGTTATGGACATGAATGGTCTCACTGGTTGGATTATATCTTTTAAACCATTTCAACCAGTTTTGCCAGCTGGGTAGCTGATCAGTTCCAAGATACCCTGTCTTCCTCACAATCATCATATTCATATTGAATTCATTTTGACATTACCTTTCTACATAGATGCTGTTGTTGGTGCCAAGACCATACAGGCTGTTGAGTATCCTATAGCACGACACCTGGACATCATCCACTGTGAAGACAACAAGGAAAGTCTACTTACACATAGGACCTACAGTACGACCATTACAGGGGTTTATAGTTGGACTACGATAAGTCGTTAGTATTAAAAAGGCATTCACTTATTTACTGGTCCTTTAAGCCAGCTATACATAAAGACTTTTTAATTAACGATGCCTAATGAGGGCTTGTCTCGTGTGTGAGCTACAGGTAAATGCCTTTTCATCATTGGCCAATAGGTGGTGCTACAAGCTCCCATCAGGCTTTTTGGTGGAATTGCCCCCTATATCAGGTTTTGTTTAGAGAATGTGAACGCATCTACTGGTACGCATACGTATGAGGTCTTCCCCGAAGAGGTTCTGTCCGATGTGCTGGAACAGAGAAGACAGGACGGGGAGCAGGGCCACGCTGGTGTAGTTGATGATCTGGGTTACTCCTTTGGGCTGGGACTGGCTGTGAGTGAACTGGCCCTGTTTCAGATTCTCTAAGGTCTTCTCCAAGTCCTCTGCCGCGTTGTCAAAGAACGCCCTCAACGCGGCCTTCACCGTCTCCAGACCCGTCTTCATCACCGTCCTGGAGAAGAGACACGGATTATATTATGATCAGTTGGTAGAGCACGGCACTGGTACCGGCAGGACTGTGGGTTCGAATCCCAGGGCCACCCATACTTAATAATAAGCCATTTAGCAGACACTTTTATCCAAAGCGACTTAGTAATGTGTGCATACATTTTTTCATATGGGTGGTCCCGGGGATCGAACCCACTACCCTGGCGTTACAAGCACCCATGCTCTACCAATTTAGCTACAGAGGACCACTTAAAATTGTATGCACACATGACTGTTAGTGGTTTAGGAGAACAGCGTCTGCTTTAATGGCATATTATTATTATTATATTATTATTAATGTAGATACCAAAGCAACCATGAACTCCCAATCACACCGAGCTATCCCAAATGCACAGGTTGTGGTGATGCAGACAACACGTTACGAGATGTCTGGATCCTTACAGTGTCGGGGGCCAGATTCTAAATCCGGTGGACAACGGTGAAACAATATGTTGAGAAACAACCTTTAACAGGTCACGGCATCAGCTAACGGGGATCCCAATAAACATTCAGACACCCTCAACATGAATAGAGTTCATAAAGGTCACTCACCTGGCGTCCAGCGTCTGGCCCAGTATGTGAAGACAGTTGACTATGGAGGTAGCATGGTTTCCTGCGTAGACATGAGGCAGCGTTATAACGTGGCGCTGTGGCGCCACACCGTACAGAAGAGCTGAGACATGCCATCAATACAGAACCACAGTCCAGTGAGAGCTGGGGACAGGGGGTAGGAGCTGGTGGCAAGGGGTAGGAGCTGGGGGCAATGGGTAGGAGCTGGGGGCAAGGGGTAGGAGCTGGGGGCAAGGGGTAGGAGCTGGGGACAGGAGTAGGAGCTGGGGTCAAGGGGTAGGAGCTGGGGGGAAGGGGTAGGAGCTGGGGGGAAGGGGTAGGAGCTGGGGGGAAGGGGTAGGAGCTGGGGACAGGGGTAGGAGCTGGGGTCAAGGGGTAGGAGCTGGGGGCAAGGGGTAGGAGCTGGGGACAGGGGTAGGAGCTGGGACCAGGGGTTGGAGCTGGGGTCAAGGGGTAGGAGCTGGGGGGAAGGGGTAGGAGCTGGGGACAGGGGTAGGAGCTGGGGTCAAGGGGTAGGAGCTGGGGGGAAGGGGTAGGAGCTGGGGACAGGGGTAGGAGCTGGGGTCAAGGGGTAGGAGCTGGGGACAGGGGTAGGAGCTGGGGGCAAGGGGTAGGAGCTGGGGGCAAGGGGTAGGAGCTGGGGACAGGGGTAGGAGCTGGGACCAGGGGTTGGAGCTGGGGACAAGGGTAGGAGCTGGGGTCAAGGGGTAGGAGCTGGGGACAGGGGTAGGAGCTGGGGGCAGGGGTAGGAGCTGGGGACAGGGGTAGGAGCTGGGGTCAAGGGGTAGGAGCTGGGGGGAAGGGGTAGGAGTTGGGGACAGGGGTAGGAGCTGGGGACAGGGGTAGGAGCTGGGGGCAAGGGGTAGGAGCTGGTGGCAAGGGGTAGGAGCTGGGGACAGGGGTAGGAGCTGGGGGCAAGGGGTAGGAGCTGGGGACAGGGGTAGGAGCTGGGGGGAAGGGGTAGGAGCTGGGGACAGGGGTAGGAGCTGGGGACAGGGGTAGGAGCTGGGGACAGGGGTAGGAGCTGGGGACAGGGGTAGGAGCTGGGGACAGGGGTAGGAGCTGGGGACAGGGGGTAGGAGCTGGGGACAGGGGTATTAGACCCAGCATTACACTATAGGTTGTGTCCCAAATGGTACCGTATTCCCTTTATAGTGCACAGGGATCTGGTCAAACGTAGTGCACTACATAGGGAATAGGGTGCCATTTGGGATGCACTTTAAATGTCCACACTATCCTTAGAAGCACACTCTTCACAGCCTTCTTACCAAACAATGATATCCTATGTCTGACAAGAACTCCCAGTTTGCAGAACAGACTGAAGAAGAGAGGATGAAGGGGAAAAAACACATGAGAAAAGAACAAAGACAAGATGTGAGATAATCAAGTGACACACCTTGAAGGAGAAGAAACATAGTCTGCTTTATAAGAGTGAGTGAGTGATGTCTGAATCACTCCGATTCACCCATCTACAGAGCTATAGTCCAGGGTTTCAAAGCAACACTGAGTCAGGACCAGAACCTTATCCAGAACGCTGTAACCCGCCTGGTGTTCAACCTTTCCAAGTTCTCCCATGGCACCCCACTCCTCCGCACACTCCACTGGCTTCCAGTCGAAGCTCTCATCCACTACAAGACCACATGGTACTTACCTACGGAGCAACAAGAGGAACTGCCCCTCCCTACCTTCAGGCTATGGTCAAACCCTACAACCCAACCCGAGCACTCCGTTCTGCCACCTCTGGTCTCTTGGCCCTCCCACCCCTACAAGACGGCAGCTCCCGCTCAGCCCAGTCAAAGCTCTTCTCTGTCCTGGCACCCCAATGGTGGAACCAGCTTCCCCCTGAAACTAAGACAGCAGAGTCCCTGCCCATCTTCCCTGCCCATCTGAAACCCTACCTCTTCAAAGAGTATCTCAAATAATCCCCACAGCACCATTCCATTGATTCCATTCCATGTATTATTATTCTCATTGTACTACATAAGAGTGAAGCAATGTATTGGAGATGCGTTCTAAGTGTAATCCCTCACCTTGTCACCATCTCCTTCTCCTTATTGGAGGCGTGGCCCCCGCTGCTGATTGGTCGGATGGCTGTGGACAGGAAGTAGAGGCGGTGATTCTTGAAGTACTGGTCGACCAATGGCAGGACCACCTAGGGGAGGCCAGCGATCCATTAGTCTGACAGGTAAGAAACACACTACCCGTTCAAAAGGTTGGGGTCACTTAGAAATGTCCTTGTTTTCAAAAAGACAATTATTATTTTTTTGTCCGTTAAAATAACATTAAATTGATCAGAAATACAGTGTAGACATTGTTAATGTTGTAAATGGCTGTTGTTGCTGGAAACGGCTGATTTTTAATGGAATATCTACATAGGCGTACAGAGGCCCATTATCAGCAACCATCAGTCCTGTGTTCCAATGGCACGTTGTGTTTGCTAATCCAAGTTTATCATTTTAAAAGGCTAATTGATCATTAGAAAACCCTTTTGCAATTATATTAGCACAGCTGAAAACTGTTGTGCTGATTTAAAGAAGCAATAAAACTCTCCTTCTTGAGGATAGTTGAGTATCTGGAGCATCAGCAATTGTGGGTTCGATTACAGACTAAAAATGGCCAGAAACAAATAACTTTCTATTGAAACTCGTCAGTCTATTCTTGTTCTGAGAAATGAAGGCTATTCCATGCGAGAAATTGCCAAGAAACTGAAGATCTCGTACAACGCTGTGTACTACTCCCTTCACAGAACAGCGCAAACTGGCTCTAACCAGAATAGAAAGAGGAGTGGGAGGCCCCGGTGCACAACTGAGCAAGAGGACAAATACAGTTTGAGAAACAGACGCCTCACAGGTCCTCAACTGGCAGCTTCATTAAATAGTACCCGCAAAACACCAGTCTCAACGTCAACAGTGAAGAGGCAACTCTGGGATGCTGACCTTCTAGGCAGAGTTGCAAAGAAAAAGCCATATCTCAGACTGGCCAATAAAAAGAAAATATTAAGATGGGCAAAAGAACACTGGACAGAGAAAGATTGGAAAAAATGTGTTATGGACAGACGAATCGAAGTTTGATCACAAAGAAGTGTTCGGATCACAAAGAAGAACATTTGTGAGACGCAGACCAAATGAAAAGATGCTGGAGGAGTGCTTGATGCCATCTGTCAAGCATGGTGGAGGCAATGTGATGGTCTGGGGGTGCTTTGGTGGTGGTAAAGTGGGAGATTTGTACAGGGTAAAAGGGATCTTGAAGAAGGAAGGCTATCACTCCATTTAGCAACGCCATGCCATACCCTGTGGACAGCGCTTGATTGGAGCCAATTTCCTCCTACAACAGGACAATGACCCAAAGCACAGCTCCAAACTATGCAATAACTATTTAGGGAAGAAGCAGTCAGCTGGTATTCTGTCTATAATGGAGTGGCCAGCACAGTCACCGGATCTCAACCCTATTGAGCTGTTGTGGGAGCAGCTTGACGGTATGGTACGTAAGAAGTGCCCATCAAGCCAATCCAACTTGTGGGAGGTGCTTCAGGAAGCATGGGGTGAAATCGCTTCAGATTACCTCAACAAAATGACAACTAGAATGCCAAAGGTCTGCAAGGCTGTAATTGCTGCAAATGGAGGATTCTTTGACGAAAGCAGTTTGAAGGACACAAGTATTATTTCAATTAAAAATCATTATTTCTAACCTTGTCAATGTCTACATTTCCTATGCATTATGCTATATTTCCTATTCAAACTCATTTCACTGTATGTTTTCATGGAAAAACAAGGACATTTCTAAGTGACCCCCAAACTTTTGAACGGGGTAGTGTAGTTCATAAGGTGAATGTGAAAGACTCTACCTTCTCAGACAGACTTTGGTCATCTCCTGTCCTATAACCAATCAGTCTGTGTCGCTAGCTAGCGCATCTCATGATTGGACCTGTGTTGCCCGGTGTTGTCCTGGCCTGGGTATTATCGTGCAAGGCTCTGCTGCTTCTCACTATTGATTTCCTGAGTCGATGGTGAGCGCAGCTCTCTCTGAGCTCATTTCAATTGACACATAACAATATAATAATATATAATAATAAACTATAACTGGACATGTTTTGATCTGTGGTTATAATACAGGAATGCGTCCCAAAACGGCACCCTATTCCCTATGGGGTCCTGGTAAAAAAAAATAGTGCACTATATAGGGAATAGGGTGCAGTTTAGGACGCAAGGCACAATGTGTTTCATCACTGGATGACCTCTCTGCTAAATAATAGAGAAAATCAAGATCAAATGCTGTTTCACTAATCAAGTAGACTTACAGTGAGCTCCAGCAGCATTGGGACAGTGACACGCGTTTAGTTGTTTTTTGGCTTTGTATTCCAGCACGTTGGATTTGAAATGATAGTCCTGAATGAATCGTAAATAATAGTGAGTGAGAAAGTTACAGACGCACAAATATCATACCCCCAAGACATGCTAACCTCTCACCATTACAATAACAGGGGAGGTTAGCAAAAATACATTTTTTTGGGGGGGGTATGATATTTAAGCCTCTGTAACTTTCTCACTCATCATTATTCACAATTTATTCAGGATTATCCGTAATCATGGTAGCATCCACATTAATAATAGAAGTGTTCAGAAATATATTTGATTCTTATTTACAATAAAAGTGACTCCAAAATGACACAATGCATTATTTTTTAACCTGCATTATTGAACATGTAAATTCTAAACAGTTCATCCGATATGGAAATGGAGGCTGACAGTCAGCACTTTAACCTCATAGCCGTTGTATCATTTCCAATCCCAAGTGCTGGAGTACCAGAGACAAAACAACCCAAACGTGTGTCCCTGTATCAGCTCAGTCTATTTAGCTAAATGCTATTTAGTCTTCTGAGGTTCCTGTTTGTGTGTTTTGGGTTTTTGACGTGGCAGGACATGGTGGAGACAGTCACACCTTTCCAAAGAACTTCATCTGCTGCTCATGAGGAACGGTCTCTCCTTTTGGTGGTGTCCCAACGTCTTATGGAGGGGAGGGGGACATTACAACACAGACGGAAGTCAAGGATTTAGTGGAATAACAGACGTTAGTACCGTTGATGTTTAAAATTGAAGTAATGTTCATTTAAGTAGCAGACAATGGCTTAATCCCCAATGGCACCCTATTCCCTATGTAGTGCACTACTTTAGACCAGAGCCCTATGGCACCCTATTCCCTATGTAGTGCACTACTTTAGACCAGCGCCCTATGACACCCTATTCCCTATGTAGTGCACTACTTTAGACCAGAGCCCTATGGCACCCTATTCCCTATGTAGTGCACTACTTTAGACCAGCGCCCTATGACACCCTATTCCCTATGTAGTGCACTACTTTAGACCAGAGCCCTATGGCACCCTATTCCCTATGTAGTGCACTACTTTAGACCAGCGCCCTATGACACCCTATTCCCTATGTAGTGCACTACTTTAGACCAGAGCCCTATGGCACCCTATTCCCTATGTAGTGCACTACTTTAGACCAGCGCCCTATGACACCCTATTCCCTATGTAGTGCACTACTTTAGACCAGGGCCCTATGGCACCCTATTCCCTATGTAGTGCACTACTTTAGACCAGAGCCCTATGGCACCCTATTCCCTATGTAGTGCACTACTTTAGACCAGAGCCCTATGGCAATAGGGTGCAGTTGGGGACGTAGCCAATGTAACGTTTTATCCTCACCAGACTCCAGCATGTGTTCGTGGGCCTCGTCTACATAAGTGATGAGCTGCTGCAGAAAGGTGTAGGCAAAACGCTTCTCTATGGAGGGGGTCTCCAGCTCCTGCTCTTTCATGGTCCTGTAGAGATAAACCAGTCAGCCAGCCAGCCAGTCAGTCAGCCAGTCAGTCTCTGTCTGTCTTACATACAGATAGACAGACAGACAGTTGGTCAGTCAGTTAGATAATCAGTTAACAGCCAGTCAGTCAGCCAGATAATCAGTTAACACCCAGTCAGTCAGTCAGTTAACAGCCAGTCAGTCAGTCAGTTAACAGCCAGTCAGTCAGCCAGTCAGTCAGTTAACAGCCAGTCAGTCAGTCAGTCAGTTTACAGCCAGTCAGTCAGTCAGTCAGTCAGTTAACAGCCAGGCAGTCAGTTAACAGCCAGTCAGTCAGTCAGTCAGTTAACAGCCAGTCAGTCAGTCAGTCAGTTAACAGCCAGTCAGTCAGTCAGTCAGTTAACAGTCAGTCAGTCAGTTAACAGCCAGGCAGTCAGTTAACAGCCAGCCAGTCAGTCAGTCAGTTAACAGCCAGTCAGTCAGTCAGTCAGTTAACAGCCAGTCAGTCAGTCAGTTAACAGCCAGTCAGTCAGTCAGTCAGTTAACAGCAAGCCAGTCAGTCAGTCAGTTAACAGCCAGCCAGTCAGTCAGTTAACAGCCAGCCAGTCAGTCAGTTAACAGCCAGTCAGTCAGTCAGTTAACAGCCAGTCAGTCAGTCAGTTAACAGCCAGTCAGTCAGTCAGTCAGTTTACAGTCAGTCAGTCAGTCAGTCAGTTAACAGTCAGTCAGTCAGTCAGTCAGTTACAGTCAGTCAGTCAGTCAGTCAGTTTACAGTCAGTCAGTCAGTCAGTCAGTCAGTTAACAGCCAGTCAGTCAGTCAGTTAACAGCCAGTCAGTCAGTCAGTTAACAGCCAGCCAGTCAGTCAGTCAGTTAACAGCAAGCCAGTCAGTCAGTCAGTCAGTCAGTTAACAGCCAGTCAGTTAACAGCCAGTCAGTCAGTCAGTCAGTCAGTTAACAGCCAGTCAGTCAGATAATCAGTTAACAGCCAGTCAGTCAGTCAGTAAGTTAACAGCCAGTCAGTCAGTCAGTCAGTCAGTCAGTCAGTCAGTCAGTTAACAGCCAGTCAGTCAGTCAGTTAACAGCCAGTCAGTCAGTCAGTCAGTCAGTCAGTCAACAGCCAGTCAGCCAGCCAGCCAGTCAGTTAACAGTCAGTCAGTCAGTCAGCCAGTCAGTCAGCCAGCCAGTCAGTCAGTTAACAGCCAGTCAGTCAGTCAGTCAGTCAGTCAGTTAACAGCAAGTCAGTCAGTCAGTCAGTCAGTTAACAGCCAGTCAGTCAGTCAACAGCCAGTCAGCCAGCCAGCCTGTCAGTTAACAGTCAGTCAGTCAGTTAACAGACAGTCAGTCAGTCAGTCAGTTAACAGCCAGTCAGTCAGTTAACAGCCAGTCAGTCAGTCAGTCAGTTAACAGCAAGCCAGTCAGTCAGTCAGTTAACAGCCAGTCAGTCAGTCAGTTAACAGCCAGTCAGTCAGTCAGTCAGTTAACAGCCAGTCAGTTAACAGCTAGTCAGTCAGTCAGTCAGTCAGTCAGTCAGTCAGTCAGTCAACAGCCAGTCAGCCTGGACACAGTGTTACCTTCCTCACCTGGACACAGTGTTAACTTCCACACCTGGACACAGTATAGCCTTCCTCACCTGGACACAGTGTAGTCATCCTCACCTGGACACAGTGTTACCTTCCTCACCTGGACACAGTGTTACCTTCCTCACCTGTACACAGTGTTACCTTCCTCACCTGGACACAGTGTAGTCATCCTCACCTGGACACAGTGTTACCTTCCTCACCTGGACACAGTGTAGTCATCCTCACCTGGTCACAGTGTTACCTTCCTCACCTGTACACAGTGTTACCTTCCTCACCTGGACACAGTGTAGTCATCCTCACCTGGTCACAGTGTAGCCATTTATCTGAAAGAACTTGAGGATGTCTTGGGCTTTTTCTCTGTCTTTGTGTTTCTCTCTGGCAGTGAGCGTGTCATAGGGCACCAATAAGGGATGGTTCCCCCCTCCTGGAACAAGATCACATCAGAGGAAACACTGAGACAGAGAAATACATGTTGACGTGTGAAAATAGGGTGGGCATTGACCGTGCAGCGTCAGTGAATGAGAGGACTTCACACAATGTCACAGTGACACCTGCTGGTTCTTAACTGAACTGACATCAAACCAGCAGTTAGGAAATCCAGTGCAAAGCAAAACTACTAGTGTACTACTATAGCACGTCATAGAAGCAGGTGTGACTGTTTGAAGAGTCCTCCTCCTTGCATGAAGGTGATGGCATTCCTTCCGCTGTGAGCCCAGCCAACACAGTCGTTAAACTACAGTGCAACTACACAAACAGTTTAAAATCTGCTATCTCAGGTGTTACTTCTGCTGCTGATCTGAGGTGCAGCTAGTTCAGGTCTTCTAGTTCTGTCTAACAGCTATCTCAGGTCTTCTAGTTCTGTGTCTAACAGCTATCTCAGGTCTTCTAGTTCTCTGTCTAACAGCTATCTCAGGTCTTCTAGTTCTCTGTCTAACAGCTATCTCAGGTGTTGCTCCTGCTGCTGATCTGAGGTGCAGCTAGTTCCTAGTTCTGTGTCTAACAGCTATCTCAGGTCTTCTAGTTCTGTGTCTAACAGCTATCTCAGGTCTTCTAGTTCTGTGTCTAACAGCTATCCCAGGTCTTCTAGTTCTGTCTAACAGCTATCTCAGGTCTTCCTAGTTCTGTGTCTAACAGCTATCTCAGGTCTTCTAGTTCTGTGTCTAACAGCTATCTCAGGTCTTCTAGTTCTGTGTCTAACAGCTATCCAGGTCTTCTAGTTCTGTGTCTAACAGCTATCTCAGGTCTTCTAGTTCTGTGTCTAACAGCTATCTCAGGTCTTCTAGTTCTGTGTCTAACAGCTATCTCAGGTCTTCTAGTTCTGTGTCTAACAGCTATCTCAGGTCTTCTAGTTCTGTGTCTAACAGCTATCTCAGGTCTTCTAGTTCTGTGTCTAACAGCTATCTCAGATCTTCTAGTTCTGTGTCTAACAGCTATCTCAGGTCTTCTAGTTCTGTGTCTAACAGCTATCTCAGGTCTTCTAGTTCTGTCTAACAGCTATCTCAGGTCTTCTAGTTCTGTGTCTAACAGCTATCTCAGGTCTTCTAGTTCTGTGTCTAACAGCTATCTCAGGTCTTCTAGTTCTGTCTACAGCTATCTCAGGTCTTCTAGTCTGTCTAACAGCTATCTCAGGTCTTCTAGTTCTGTGTCTAACAGCTATCTCAGGTCTTCTAGTTCTGTGTCTAACAGCTATCTCAGGTCTTCTAGTTCTGTGTCTAACAGCTATCTCAGGTCTTCTAGTTCTGTGTCTAACAGCTATCTCAGGTCTTCTAGTTCTGTGTCTAACAGCTATCTCAGGTCTTCTAGTTCTGTGTCTAACAGCTATCTCAGGTCTTCTAGTTCTGTGTCTAACAGCTATCTAACGTCTTCTAGTTCTGTGTCTAACAGCTATCTCAGGTCTTCTAGTTCTGTGTCTAACAGCTATCTCAGATCTTCCTAGTTCTGTGTCTAACAGCTATCTCAGGTCTTCTAGTTCTGTGTCTAACAGCTATCTCACGTTTTCTAGTTCTGTGTCTAACAGCTATCTCAGGTCTTCTAGTTCTGTGTCTAACAGCTATCTCAGATCTTCCTAGTTCTGTGTCTAACAGCTATCTCAGGTCTTCTAGTTCTGTGTCTAGCAGCTATCTCAGGTCTTCTAGTTCTCTGTCTAACAGCTATCTCAGGTCTTCTAGTTCTGTGTCTAACAGCTATCTCAGGTCTTCTAGTTCTGTGTCTAACAGCTATCTCAGGTCTTCTAGTTCTCTGTCTAACAGCTATCTCAGGTCTTCTAGTTCTGTGTCTAACAGCTATCTCAGGTCTTCTAGTTCTGTGTCTAACAGCTATCTCAGGTCTTCTAGTTCTGTGTCTAACAGCTATCTCAGGTCTTCTAGTTCTGTGTCTAACAGCTATCTCAGGTCTTCTAGTGCTGTCTCTAACAGCTATCTCAGGTCTTCTAGTTCTGTGTCTAACCGCTATCTCAGGTCTTCTAGTTCTCTGTCTAACAGCTATCTCAGGTCTTCTAGTTCTGTGTCTAACAGCTATCTCAGGTCTTCTAGTTCTGTGTCTAACAGCTATCTCAGGTCTTCTAGTTCTGTGTCTAACAGCTATCTCAGGTCTTCTAGTTCTCTGTCTAACAGCTATCTCAGGTCTTCTATTTCTCTGTCTAACAGCTATCTCAGGTCTTCTAGTTCTGTGTCT
Source organism: Coregonus ussuriensis (assembly GCA_031479575.1). NCBI lineage: Eukaryota > Metazoa > Chordata > Actinopteri > Salmoniformes > Salmonidae > Coregonus > Coregonus ussuriensis. The sequence continues at coordinate 107,229,140 of CM062473.1, read as the reverse complement.
AACAGCTATATCAGGTCTTCTAGTTCTGTCTAACAGCTATCTCAGGTCTTCTAGTTCTGTGTCTAACAGCTATCTCAGGTCTTCTAGTTCTGTGTCTAACAGCTATCTCAGGTCTTCTAGTTCTGTGTCTAACAGCTATCTCAGGTCTTCTAGTTCTGTGTCTAACAGCTATCTAACGTCTTCTAGTTCTGTGTCTAACAGCTATCTCAGGTCTTCTAGTTCTGTGTCTAACAGCTATCTCAGATCTTCCTAGTTCTGTGTCTAACAGCTATCTCAGGTCTTCTAGTTCTGTGTCTAACAGCTATCTCACGTTTTCTAGTTCTGTGTCTAACAGCTATCTCAGGTCTTCTAGTTCTGTGTCTAACAGCTATCTCAGGTCTTCTAGTTCTGTGTCTAACAGCTATCTCAGGTCTTCTAGTTCTGTGTCTAACAGCTATCTCAGGTCTTCTAGTTCTGTGTCTAACAGCTATCTCAGGTCTTCTAGTTCTGTGTCTAACAGCTATCTCAGATCTTCTAGTTCTGAGTCTAACAGCTATCTCAGATCTTCTAGTTCTGTGTCTAACAGCTATCTCAGGTCTTCTAGTTCTGTGTCTAACAGCTATCTCAGGTCTTCTAGTTCTCTGTCTAACAGCTATCTCAGGTCTTCTAGTTCTGTGTCTAACAGCTATATCAGGTCTTCTAGTTCTGTCTAACAGCTATCTCAGGTCTTCTAGTTCTGTGTCTAACAGCTATATCAGGTCTTCTAGTTCTGTCTAACAGCTATCTCAGGTCTTCTAGTTCTGTGTCTAACAGCTATATCAGGTCTTCTAGTTCTGTGTCTAACAGCTATCTAACGTCTTCTAGTTCTGTGTCTAACAGCTATCTCAGGTCTTCTAGTTCTGTGTCTAACAGCTATCTCAGATCTTCCTAGTTCTGTGTCTAACAGCTATCTCAGGTCTTCTAGTTCTGTGTCTAACAGCTATCTCAGGTTTTCTAGTTCTGTGTCTAACAGCTATCTCAGGTCTTCTAGTTCTGTGTCTAACAGCTATCTCAGGTCTTCTAGTTCTGTGTCTAACAGCTATCTCAGGTCTTCTAGTTCTGTGTCTAACAGCTATCTCAGGTCTTCTAGTTCTGTGTCTAACAGCTATCTCAGATCTTCTAGTTCTGTGTCTAACAGCTATCTCAGATCTTCTAGTTCTGTGTCTAACAGCTATCTCATGTCTTCTAGTTCTGTGTCTAACAGCTATCTCAGGTCTTCTAGTTCTCTGTCTAACAGCTATCTCAGGTCTTCTAGTTCTGTCTAACAGCTATCTCAGGTCTTCTAGTTCTGTGTCTAACCGCTATCTCAGGTCTTCTAGTTTGATGTTTAACAGCTATCTCAGGTCTTCTAGTTCTGTCTAACAGCTATCTCAGGTCTTCTAGTTCTGGGTCTAACAGCTATCTCAGGTTTTCTAGTTCTGTGTCTAACAGCTATCTCAGGTCTTCTAGTTCTGGGTCTAACAGCTATCTCAGGTCTTCTAGTTCTCTGTCTAACAGCTATCTCAGGTCTTCTAGTTCTGTCTAACAGCTATCTCAGGTCTTCTAGTTCTGTGTCTAACAGCTATCTCACGTCTTCTAGTTCTGTGTCTAACCGCTATCTCAGGTCTTCTAGTTCTGTGTCTAACAGCTATCTCAGGTCTTCTAGTTCTGTGTCTAACAGCTATCTCAGGTCTTCTAGTTCTGCGTCTAACAGCTATCTCAGGTCTTCTAGTTCTGTGTCTAACAGCTATCTCAGGTCTTATAGTTCTGTCTAACAGCTATCTCAGGTCTTCTAGTTCTGTCTAACAGCTATCTCAGGTCTTCTAGTTCTCTGTCTAACAGTAGCGTGAGCTACGTTGGACGTCATGTTACCTTCATCAGTAAATAGTACTGTTCTACCTATTAGACACAGGAGACAGAGAGAGATACAGAGAGAGGCACAGAAACAGATCAATACCAGGTAACCAGTTACAAAGTCAAGACCAGGAACAGGTGGTTACTTTGTGTTGGAAGCTAATAGACAAGAGATAAGTCTGTCCTAAAAGGACAGTCTGTCCTTCTGTACGTACCTTTGGCTTCTAGTTCAAGTTTCTTCTTCTTAGCCCAAATATTATGATAGTTCTCTGCAAGCAGTTCTGCCATAGACTAAAAAGAATGGACATAAGAAAACATTCAAGTTAATAACTAGATTGGTGTTTAGTACGTGTAGCGTGTCACTCAGAGTATGTGTAGCGTGTCACTCAGAGTATGTGTAGCGTGTCACTCAGAGTATGTGTAGCGTGTCACTCAGAGTATGTGTAGCGTGTCACTCAGAGTATGTGTAGCGTGTCACTCAGAGTATGTGTAGCGTGTCACTCAGAGTATGTGTAGCGTGTCACTCAGAGTATGTGTAGCGTGTCACTCAGAGTATGTGTAACGTGTCACTCAGAGTATGTGTAGCATGTCACTCAGAGTATGTGTAGCGTGTCACTCAGAGTATGTGTAGCGTGTCACTCAGAGTATGTGTAGCGTGTCACTCAGAGTATGTGTAGCATGTCACTCAGAGTATGTGTAGCGTGTCACTCAGAGTATGTGTAACGTGTCACTCAGAGTATGTGTAGCGTGTCACTCAGAGTATGTGTAGCGTGTCACTCAGAGTATGTGTAGCGTGTCACTCAGAGTATGTGTAGCGTGTCACTCAGAGTATGTGTAGCGTGTCACTCAGAGTATGTGTAGCGTGTCACTCAGAGTATGTGTAACGTGTCACTCAGAGTATGTGTAGCATGTCACTCAGAGTATGTGTAGCGTGTCACTCAGAGTATGTGTAGCGTGTCACTCAGAGTATGTGTAGCGTGTCACTCAGAGTATGTGTAATGTGTCACTCAGAGTATGTGTAGCGTGTCACTCAGAGTATGTGTAGCGTGTCACTCAGAGTATGTGTAGCGTGTCAATCAGAGTATGTGTAGCATGTCACTCACGTGCAGGTCCCTGGACAGCGTCACGTTGCTCATGTCGATGGGTCTGGGGCTGAAACCTGGAGCTCCTTCAACAGAGTGCTGCTGGACAGAACACAGAGGGAGAGACTGGACTGTCAGCTACTTGACATGTCCTGTAGTATCAGACCGTCTTCTAAGGACTGTCAGCTCCTTGACATGTCCTGTAGTATCAGACCGTCTTCTAAGGACTGTCAGCTACTTGACATGTCCTGTAGTATCAGACCGTCTTCTAAGGACTGTCAGCTACTTGACATGTCCTGTAGTATCAGACCGTCTTCTAAGGACTGTCAGCTACTTGACATGTCCTGTAGTCTCAGACCGTCTTCTAAGGACTGTCAGCTACTTGACATGTCCTGTAGTCTCAGACCGTCTTCTAAGGACTGTCAGCTACTTGACATGTCCTGTAGTCTCACACCGTCTTCTAAGGACTGTCAGCTACTTGACATGTCCTGTAGTATCAGACCGTCTTCTAAGGACTGTCAGCTAAATGTCCTGTAGTCTCAGACCGTCTTCTAAGGACTGTCAGCTACTTGACATGTCCTGTAGTCTCACACCGTCTTCTAAGGACTGTCAGCTCCTTGACATGTCCTGTAGTCTCACACCGTCTTCTAAGGACTGTCAGCTCCTTGACATGTCCTGTAGTCTCAGACCGTCTTCTAAGGACTGTCAGCTACTTGACATGACCTGTACTTTGCTCTGACAGGTGAAGGCCATACTGTTTATTCTGCTATGCTAAACGGTCAGTGTCTACTGTTAAGGAATTTCCCTATTGAGCTGTGAAGTGTATGAATCAGAGATGAGATTGGACGACCACGTAAAGGCAATAATAGGACAAGTATAGTACAATGCATTAGAAAGATACAGCACCTAGAAGTCTGTCGTATAACAGTCAGTAGTGTATGGTGTTACTGTAAGGCTGTGAGCGTCTCCTACCTGGCTGATCTGAGAGATCCTGCGTGCTCTGTTGTGTAGGCCGGCTGGGTCTCCCTCCCTGGTTCTCTCTATGTTCCAGCACCACACCACCATCGTCTTCAGAGACTCTTTAATAGGCCAGCGGTACACCTCTTTATCCTAGAGGGACACAGAGAAGGGACTCAGAGAGAGACTGGAGGGTAGAAAGGCTGTTAGTTAGCAAACACACTGTGATGACCTCAGAGTAATGTGTCTGACCTGACCTGGTTGCTGATGAACTGTGTCTGACCTGGTTGTTGATGAACTGTGTCTGACCTGACCTGGTTGTTGATGAACTGTGTCTGACCTGGTTGTTGATGAACTGTGTCTGACCTGGTTGCTGATGAACTGTGTCTGACCTGGTTGCTGATGAACTGTGTCTGACCTGGTTGCTGATGAACTGTGTCTGACCTGGTTGTTGATGAACTGTGTCTGACCTGGTTGTTGATGAACTGTGTCTGACCTGGTTGTTGATGAACTGTGTCTGACCTGGTTGTTGATGAACTGTGTCTGACCTGGTTGCTGACTAACCGAATGATACAACACAGCCTAGTGGTCCAGTATGGTCTTACCTTGTCTGACAGGCCTTTATAGGGCTTGAGGAGAGGATGGGTTTTAGAAGCCTTACAGATCTGGCCCCCGTGAACCCAGCCGTTGGCAAACTGAGACAGAGGAGAGAGAGGAGGGAGAGACAGAGGAGGGAGAGGAGAGAGAGAGGAGGGAGAGACAGAGGAGGGAGAGGAGGGAGAGACAGAGGAGAGAGAGGAGGGAGAGACAGAGGAGAGAGAGGAGAGAGAGAGAGAGAGAGGAGAGAGAGGAGGGAGAGACAGAGGAGAGAGAGGAGGGAGAGGCAGAGGAGGGAGAGACAGAAGAGAGAGAGGAGGGAGAGACAGAGGAGAGAGAGGAGGGAGAGACAGAGGAGAGAGAGACAGAGGAGAGACAGAGGAGGGAGAGGAGGGAGAGACAGAGGAGGTAGAGGAGGGAGAGACAGAGGAGAGAGAGGAGGGAGAGACAGAGGAGAGAGAGGAGAGAGAGACAGAGGAGAGAGAGACAGAGGAGAGACAGAGGAGGGAGAGGAGGGAGAGACAGAGGAGGGAGAGGAGGGAGAGACAGAGGAGAGAGAGAGAGAGGAGAGAGAGGAGGGAGAGACAGAGGAGAGAGAGGAGGGAGAGACAGAGGAGAGAGAGGAGAGAGAGACAGAGGAGAGAGAGACAGAGGAGAGACAGAGGAGGGAGAGGAGGGAGAGACAGAGGAGGGAGAGGAGGGAGAGACAGAGGAGAGAGAGAGAGAGGAGAGAGAGGAGGGAGAGACAGAGGAGAGAGGAGGGAGAGACAGAGGAGAGAGAGACAGAGGAGAGAGAGAGAGGGAGAGACAGAGGAGAGAGAGAGAGGAGAGAGAGAGAGGAGAGAGAGGAGGGAGAGAGAGAGGAGGGAGAGGAGGGAGAGACAGAGGAGAGAGAGAGAGAGGAGAGAGAGGAGGGAGAGACAGAGGAGAGAGAGGAGGGAGAGACAGAGGAGGGAGAGGAGGGAGAGACATAGGAGAGAGAGAGAGAGGAGAGAGAGGAGGGAGAGACAGAGGAGAGAGAGGAGGGAGAGACAGAGGAGAGAGAGACAGAGGAGAGAGAGAGAGGGAGAGACAGAGGAGAGAGAGACAGAGGAGAGAGAGAGAGGGAGAGACAGAGGAGAGAGAGAGAGGAGAGAGAGAGAGAGAGGAGGGAGAGAGAGAGGAGGGAGAGGAGGGAGAGACAGAGGAGAGAGAGAGAGGAGGGAGAGAGAGAGGAGAGAGAGGAGGGAGAGAGAGAGGAGAGAGAGACAGAGGAGAGAGAGACAGAGGAGAGAGAGGAGGGAGAGACAGAGGAGAGAGAGGAGGGAGAGACAGAGGAGAGAGAGGAGGGAGAGACAGAGGAGAGAGAGAGAGGGAGAGGAGAGAGAGGAGGGAGAGACAGAGGAGAGAGAGGAGGGAGAGACAGAGGAGAGAGAGGAGGGAGAGACAGAGGAGAGAGAGGAGGGGGAGAGAGAGAGGAGAGAGAGAGGAGAGAGAGGAGGAAGAGAGAGAGGAGAGAGAGGAGGGAGAGACAGAGGAGAGAGAGGAGGGAGAGACAGAGGAGAGAGAGGAGGGAGAGACAGAGGAGAGAGAGGAGAGAGAGAGAGAGAGAGGAGAGAGAGGAGGGAGAGACAGGAGGGAGAGACAGAGGAGAGAGAGGAGGGAGAGACAGAGGAGAGAGAGGAGGGAGAGACAGAGGAGAGAGAGGAGGGAGAGACAGAGGAGAGAGAGGAGGGAGAGACAGAGGAGAGAGAGGAGGGAGAGACAGAGGAGAGAGAGGAGGGAGAGACAGAGGAGAGAGAGGAGGGAGAGACAGAGGAGAGAGAGGAGAGAGAGACAGAGGAGGGAGAGACAGAGGAGAGAGAGGAGAGAGAGACAGAGGAGGGAGAGACAGAGGAGAGAGAGACAGAGGAGAGGGAGGAGGGAGAGACGAGGGAGAGACAGAGGAGGGAGAGACAGAGGAGAGAGAGGAGGGAAAGACAGAGGAGGGAGAGACAGAGGAGAGAGACAGAGGAGGGAAAGACAGAGGAGGGAGAGACAGAGGAGAGAGAGGATGGAGAGACAGAGGAGAGAGAGGAGGGAGAGGAGAGAGAGGAGAGAGAGTCATGATCAATTAATTAATGAATCAATGACTGAATGAATCAATCCATCAACCAATCAAGACCTAGAGACGGCCCCTTACCTTGTCCATGGACCACTTCTCATGGGAATGCTCAGCATATTTGTTGACAAAGTAATCCAGTTTCTCCGGGACGTTCACGCTGGCGATAGTAGGCAGAGGAAGAAGTACAACAAGCATCCCTGTTAATGCCCA
>CM062473.1:107217360-107219860 GCA_031479575.1 Coregonus ussuriensis | reverse complement strand
ACGGTAGACGGTGTGAAGTAGAGAGTCTATGAGCGAGGCGTAGGGCTCTGTCCCAGCGAACAGTGGGGCACACTTAGTGAGCAGGGGCAGAACCGCTGTACACAGGTACCTGTTGAGGGCCAGGGCCATGTCTGTAGAGCTCAGAGCAGCCTGCAGGAGAAACATGGAGACAACACAGGGACAGGGTTAGGGTCAGCAGGGAGCAGAAACATGGAGGACTAGACAGGGACAGGGTTAGGGTCAGCAGGGGGCAGAAACATGGAGGACTAGACAGGGACAGGGTTAGGGTCAGCAGGGGCTCAACCAGAGGAGCAGAAAGGGACAGGGTTAGGGTCAGCAGGGGCTCAACCAGAGGAGCAGAAACATGGAGGACTAGACAGCAACTCACTGTGTCTATAGGGTTAGGGTTAGATACTCACTGTGTCGAGTGAGGCAGCAGCCCTGAGGTCAGGCAGGAAGCCCACCTCCAACAGATGAAGCAGGAAGTTCTGGTCCTCTATTCCGTAGACCCGGTCCAGGAACAGCACCATGGCTGCCTTGTGGTCCGGACAGAACCCTGCTGACATATCAGGCTCCACCACTGACCCATCTGGAAACACATAGAATAACAGACAGGCCAGGCCAGAGTCAGGTTCAACTATTGACTGGATACAGATGACAGACTATTGTCATGACTTGCCCTCATGGGCTGAGGATCAAAGATGCCGGCTAGGCAAAGGTTTGAACACCCCCTCTCCTGGGGGGCCAGTTTTATGACCGGTCGTAAATACCGGGCAGACTTTCTCTTCCTTGCCATGAAGTATTGGGAGAAAGGACCTCTTTGTTAACACAGAGATTCTTCCCGCCAAAACTTCAACATCCAAAAGTGGATAATGAAACAATATTCCTACCACAAAGAATGTGGGAAATGTTCGGTGGGGACTTAAAGAACAATCATGTCGACTTCGTTGCTATGTTGTGATGTCATTAAAGATGGTGGAACAACATAACTGTATCTCTGGGGGGCTACACTTCCCAGTTATGAGTTTTGCATCTAATTGTTGTATGAAATGAATGATTAAGTATAATAATACTTTTGTGAACCATTCAAGATGAGATGATTGTTTTCCATATTGATTTGTTCTCAGTCAGTGGCCACGCCCAGATGAGCACAAACATGATGACACGCCCCCTTTTCTAATCAAGGATATAACCCCTCGTGAAGGAATTCACCTCAGACCAGCAGACGTGAAGCGTGAGCTATACGTTACAAAATGGTTTAAAACTACAACTCCGTTACCAAAGGAAGACCAAGCAGATTACGGTATATAAGTCGGATGTTGTGCAAATGGTTGACACTCTACCAGACCAGGAAGCGTGAAGCTGAAGCTACACGTTACAAAATGGTCAGACCAGAAAGACCAGAAAACGTGAGACGTTAGTCCACACGTTTGAAATGGAGAAACTCTGAAACTCTCAACCTCTACACGAGGTGTAGAAGAAGACAATGTACTAGACCTTATCATCTCAGTCTGCAGCTGGCATGGATAGTCGTCTAGAGAACTTTCACTAAAGACACGAGTTGGGAAGGACAATCCCTTTCCGACAACCGCTGGTACATCTCAGCTATCTATTCTAACAGATCAACTCTACGAACTACAGTGTACGTTGAAGTATCCATTCTAACCACCACTACGACCAGAAACTCTACCAAGGACATTGGGATCTCTGGTGGGCAAACCAGAGTCGTACAACATCAACTCAACTATCGAAGACAGCTACACGTAAATACATCTTTCATTTCTAATCCGAATGAGCGGTTATTAGGGTGCATAAGTATTATGATTACTGTGAGCGTAGTCTCCAAAGTAACAACGATAGTTTGAATCTCTGTCTCTCCCTTCCACTATGACCCTCCTTCTACCCAAGCATTCATGCTATTGTTAGTCCAGTCCACTAGGGACCTGTTTTCATTATATTGTGTTTGTAATCAATAACATATGTGTGTGTTTATGTGTGTTTGTATTGTGTTTTTATTTAGTTAGTTAGTAAATAAATAATTAAGCCAATTTGTGTATTGCTGATTCATCAATAAGGTTAGGGTTCTTGCAGGTTCAAGGATTATGCGACGTTCAGAATGAGACTGATAATAGGTAATTATTTAATAAGTGACTGTTATGTGTGAGTAGTGTATGGTTTTAGGTCAGTTTAACAGAGTAGTGTATGGTTTTAGTTCAGTTTAACAGAGTATTGTATGGTTTTAGGTCAGTTTAACAGAGTATTGTATGGTTTTAGGTCAGTTTAACAGAGTATTGTATGGTTTTAGGTCAGTTTAACAGAGTAGTGTATGGTTTTAGTTCAGTTTAACAGAGTAGTGTATGGTTTTAGTTCAGTTTAACAGAGTATTGTATGGTTTTAGTTCAGTTTAACAGAGTATTGTATGGTTTTAGGTCAGTTTAACAGAGTATTGTATGGTTTTAGGTCAGTTTAACAGAGTATTGTATGGTTTTAGGTCAGTTTA
>CM062473.1:107194860-107214860 GCA_031479575.1 Coregonus ussuriensis | reverse complement strand
GGTGGAAAATAAGTATTTGGTCAATAACAAAAAGTTTCTCAATACTTTGTTATATACCCTTTGTTGGCAATGACACAGGTCAAACGTTTTCTGTAAGTCTTCACAAGGTTTTCATACACTGTTGCTGGTATTTTGGCCCATTCCTCCATGCAGATCTCCTCTAGAGCAGTGATGTTTTGGGGCTGTCGCTGGGCAACACAGACTTTCAACTCCCTCCAAAGATTTTCTATGGGGTTGAGATCTGGAGACTGGCTAGGCCACTCCAGGACCTTGAAATACTTCTTACGAAGCCACTCCTTCGTTGCCCGGGCAGTGTGTTTGGGATCATTGTCATGCTGAAAGACCCAACCACGTTTCATCTTCAATGCCCTTGCTGATGGAAGGAGGTTTTCACTCAAAATCTCACGATACATGGCCCCATTCATTCTTTCCTTTACACGGATCAGTCGTCCTGGTCCCTTTGCAGAAAAACAGCCCCAAAGCATGATGTTTCCACCCCCATGCTTCACAGTAGGTATGGTGTTCTTTGAATGCAACTCAGCATTCTTTGTCCTCCAAACACGACGAGTTGAGTTTTTACCAAAAAGTTCTATTTTGGTTTCATCTGACCATATGACATTCTCCCAATCCTCTTCTGGATCATCCAAATGCACTCTAGCAAACTTCAGACGGGCCTGGACATGTACTGGCTTAAGCAGGGGGACACGTCTGGCACTGCAGGATTTGAGTCCCTGGCAGCGTAGTGTGTTACTGATGGTAGGCTTTGTTACTTTGGTCCCAGCTCTCTGCAGGTCATTCACTAGGTCCCCCCGTGTGGTTCTGGGATTTTTGCTCACCGTTCTTGTGATCATTTTGACCCCACGGGGTGAGATCTTGCGTGGAGCCCCAGATCGAGGGAGATTATCAGTGGTCTTGTATGTCTTCCATTTCCTAATAATTGCTCCCACAGTTGATTTCTTCAAACCAAGCTGCTTACCTATTGCAGATTCAGTCTTCCCAGCCTGGTGCAGGTCTACAATTTTGTTTCTGGTGACCTTTGACAGCTCTTTGGTCTTGGCCATAGTGGAGTTTGGAGTGTGACTGTTTGAGGTTGTGGACAGGTGTCTTTTATACTGATAACAAGTTCAAACAGGTGCCATTAATACAGGTAACGAGTGGAGGACAGAGGAGCCTCTTAAAGAAGAAGTTACAGGTCTGTGAGAGCCAGAAATCTTGCTTGTTTGTAGGTGACCAAATACTTATTTTCCACCATAATTTGCAAATAAATTCATTAAAAATCTTACAATGTGATTTTCTGGATTTTTTTTCCTCAATTTGTCTGTCATAGTTGACGTGCACCTATGATGAAAATTACAGGCCTCTCTCATCTTTTTAAGTGGGAGAACTTGCACAATTGGTGGCTGACTAAATACTTTTTTTCCCCACTGTATATATACAGGACCAGTTAAAAGTTTGGACACACCTAATCATTCAAGGGTTTTTCTTTATTTTCTACATTGTAATAGTGAAGACAACAAAACTATGAAATAACACATATGGAATCAACAAAGTGTTAAACAAATCAAAATATATTTGAGATTCTTCGAAGTAGCCACCCTTTGTCTTGATGACAGCTGTGAACACTCTTGGCATTCTCTCAACCAGCTTCATGAGGAATGCTTTTTTTTCTTCATGAGGGCTGTTTTTCATGGTTCGGGCTAGGCCCCTTAGTTCCAGTGAAGTGACATTCTAAACGATTCTGTGCTTCCAACTTTGGGGAAGGTCCTTTCCTGTGTCAGCATGACAATGCCCCCATGCACAAAGCAAGGTCCATACAGAAATTGTTTTTCGAGATCGGTGTGGAAGAACTTGACTGGCCTGCACAGAGCCCTGATCTCAACCTCATAGAACACCTTTGATATGAATTGGAACGTCGACTGCGAGCCAGGACTAATCGCCCAACATCAGTGCCCGACCTCACTAATGCTCTTGTGGCTGAATGGAAGCAAGTCCCCGCAGCAATGTTCCAACATCTAGTGGAAAGCCTTCCCAGAAGAATGGAGGCTGTTATAGCAGCAAAGGGGGGACCAACTTCATATTAATGCCCATGATTTTGGAATGAGATGTTCAATAAGCAGGTGTCCTGCTTTTGGTCATGTAGTGCATATTGTTGACTTTTCAAGCTCTATAGTTACTGAATAGAGGCAGGGTCATGTCCCCACCAAGGTACTAACATGTCTTAGTGCCTTGGTGGGGACATGTCTTAGTGCCTTGGTGGGGACATGTCTTAGTGCCTTGATGGGGACATGTCTTAGTACCTTGGTGGGGACATGTCTTAGTACCTTGGTGGTGACATGTCTTAGTGCCTTGGTGGGGACATGTCTTAGTGCCTTGGTGGGGACATGTCTTAGTGCCTTGGTGGGGACATGTCTTGGTGCCTTAGTGGGGACATGTCTTAGTGCCTTGGTAGGGACACTTGTCTTAGTACCTTGGTGGGGACGTGTCTTAGTGCCTTGGTGGGGACATGTCTTAGTACCTTGGTGGGGACATGTCTTAGTGCCTTGGTGGGGACATGTCTTAGTGCCTTGGTGGGGACATGTCTTAGTGCCTTGGTGGGGACATGTCTTAGTGCCTTGGTGGGGACATGTCTTAGTACCTTGGTGGGGACATGTCTTAGTACCTTGGTGGGGACATGTCTTAGTACCTTGGTGGGGACATGTCTTAGTGCCTTGATGGGGACATGTCTTAGTACCTTGGTGGGGACATGTCTTAGTGCCTTGGTGGGGACATGTCTTAGTACCTTGGTGGGGAAATGTCTTAGTGCCTTGGTGGGGACATTTTATATAACACCTGGTAGCATGGCCAGACAGAACAGGAACACTGAGGAGTAACGAGGACATACTTTGGCACAGGGGAGGAGAGAGAGAGTCCAGAGGGAGGGAGAGTGGAGGGGGGAGAAATAGAGAGAGAGAGAGAAAGAGAGAGGGGAGGGGGAGAAGGAGGTAGGGATGGGGATTGGAGAGGGAGGGGAAAGGGAGAGAGAGGAGGGAGAGAAAAAGAGAGAGAAAGAGAGAAAGAACGGGAGACAGAACGGGACAGAGAGAGGTAGAGGCTTGCTAGGTCCCTGAGCACAACCATTAACACAGTTTGACTGTATGAGCACAGTTCTGAGGGGAGGGGAGGGCCATATGGTATCGGCTCTTGGGGCTCCAACACTATATGGGTTCCTATGACAGAGGCAGACCAGTGTCCTGCTATGTCAGGGGTACCTTCAGTGTCCTGCTATGTCAGGGGTACCTTCAGTGTCCTGCTATGTCAGGGGTACCTTCAGTGTCCTGCTATGTCAGGGGTACCTTCAGTGTCCTGCTATGTCAGGGGTACCTTCAGTGTCCTGCTATGTCAGGGGTATCTACAGTGTCCTGCTATGTCAGGGGTACCTACAGTGTCCTGCTATGTCAGGGCTACCTTCAGTGTCCTGCTATGTCAGGGGTACCTACAGTGTCCTGCTATGTCAGGGGTACCTTCAGTGTCCTGCTATGTCAGGGGTACCTTCAGTGTCCTGCTATGTCAGGGGTACCTACAGTGTCCTGCTATGTCAGGGGTACCTTCAGTGTCCTGCTATGTCAGGGGTACCTTCAGTGTCCTGCTATGTCAGGGGTACCTTCAGTGTCCTGCTATGTCAGGGGTACCTTCAGTGTCCTGCTATGTCAGGGGTACCTACAGTGTCCTGCTATGTCAGGGGTATCTACAGTGTCCTGCTATGTCAGGGGTACCTACAGTGTCCTGCTATGTCAGGGGTACCTTCAGTGTCCTGCTATGTCATGGGTACCTTCAGTGTCCTGCTATGTCAGGGGTACCTACAGTCCTGCTATGTCAGGGGTACCTTCAGTGTCCTGCTATGTCAGGGGTACCTACAGTGTCCTGCTATGTCAGGGGTACCTTCAGTGTCCTGCTATGTCAGGGGTACCTACAGTCCTGCTATGTCAGGGGTACCTTCAGTGTCCTGCTATGTCAGGGGTACCTACAGTCCTGCTATGTCAGGGGTACCTTCAGTGTCCTGCTATGTCAGGGATACCTTCAGTGTCCTGCTATGTCAGGGGTACCTACAGTGTCCTGCTATGTCAGGGGTACCTTCAGTTTCCTGCTATGACAGCGTTACATACAGTGTCCTGCTATGTCAGGGGTACCTACAGTGTCGTGCTATGTCAGGGGTACGTACAGACCTGCTATGTCAGGGGTACCTACAGTGTCCTGCTATGTCAGGGCTACCTTCAGTGTCCTGCTATGTCAGGGGTACCTACAGTGTCCTGCTATGACAGGTGTACCTACAGTGTCCTGCTATGTCAGGGGTACCTACAGTGTCCTGCTATGTCAGGGGTACCTTCAGTGTCCTGCTATGTCAGGGGTACCTACAGTGTCCTGCTATGTCAGGGGTTCCTACAGTGTCCTGCTATGTCAGGGGTACCTTCAGTGTCCTGCTATGTCAGGGGTACCTACAGTGTCCTGCTATGTCAGGGGTACCTTCAGTGTCCTGCTATGTCAGGGGTACCTTCAGTGTCCTGCTATGTCAGGGGTACCTTCAGTGTCCTGCTATGTCAGGGGTACCTACAGTGTCCTGCTATGACAGGTGTACCTACAGTGTCCTGCTATGTCAGGGGTACCTACAGTGTCCTGCTATGACAGGTGTACCTACAGTGTCCTGCTATGTCATGGGTACCTACAGTGTCCTGCTATGACAGGTGTACCTACAGTGTCCTGCTATGTCAGGGGTACCTACAGTGTCCTGCTATGTCAGGGGTACCTACAGTGTCCTGCTATGTCAGGGGTACCTATAGTGTCCTGCTATGTCAGGGGTACCTACAGTGTCCTGCTATGTCAGGGGTACCTACAGTGTCCTGCTATGTCAGGGGTACCTACAGTGTCCTGCTAGCCTCTGAGGTAGGGGAGGGTCCGTCTCTACAGGGGTCCTCTGATATCTTGATTGCTTCCATCATGGCTGCCAGTAGACCATTCCCCCCCTCTCCGCGCAGGGCGGGGCCAAAGCACTCCGGCCGACGAATCAGCAGCCTCACCACCACGTTAGCGTTCTCTTCCACACTCTCACCTGATAGGACGACAGGTAAACGATGACATCATTCATGACTACAATACCTGTCACCTGAGACCACAGGTAAAGATGGACTTCAATACTTCAACCATGGAAGTATTTAGTAAATTGCTACTACATTTCCATGGATGGAGCAAGACCTCCTACCAACCACAGTCAAATTTTATAATGTAGTGAAGGATTATTGGCAATTGCCATAGGTATTAAATGCACACATACCATTGCAAAACACTGCAAAGCGGAGGAAGTCGAGGTATCGCTCTCCTTCTACAGGGTTCCAGCCAATGTCAGGGTATCCTTTAGACACTAGCATGTTACAGCTCTGGAGACCACAGCCAGCCAAGTACTGCACCACCTAGAGAAGAGGAGGCAGAGGGGAAAGGTCTGGCTCAGGATCTCATGCAGTCAGAGACCGTGCAGGCAGGGAAAGTCATGGTGATGACTGGGCTTATGCATGCTATGCCGAACAAACAGTCCACTTCATTGGATAATGGATCGGATCACGACTGTTGGTCTCAATAGACAGATCAGGGAGGAGGTCATCAGAGAGTTCTAGACTGTTGGGGCTAAACTAGGATCGCTATGGAACCTGGAGGAGCCCCATGGTGGAGGTCATCAGAGAGTTCCAGACTGTTTAGGGCTAAACTAGGATCGCTATGGAACCTGGAGGAGCCCCATGGTGGAGGTCATCAGAGAGTTCCAGACTGTTTAGGGCTAAACTAGGATCGCTATGGAACCTGGAGAAGCCCCATGGTGGAGGTCATCAGAGAGTTCCAGACTGTTTAGGGCTAAACTAGGATCGCTATGGAACCTGGAGGAGCCCCATGGTGGAGGTCATCAGAGAGTTCCAGACTGTTTAGGGCTAAACTAGGATCGCTATGGAACCTGGAGGAGCCCCATGGTGGAGGTCATCAGAGAGTTCCAGACTGTTTAGGGCTAAACTAGGATCGCTATGGAACCTGGAGGAGCCCCATGGTGGAGGTCATCAGAGAGTTCCAGACTGTTTAGGGCTAAACTAGGATCGCTATGGAACCTGGAGGAGCCCCATGGTGGAGGTCATCAGGGAGTTCCAGACTGTTAGGGCTAAACTAGGATCGCTATGGAACCTGGAGGAGCCCGATGGTGGAGGTCATCAGAGAGTTCTAAACCGTTAGTCTTCTCATCTGCGTATTGCTTCAATGGGACGATAACCATCATTTAATCAACCAAACATTACCATTAGCTTGCTACTGCAGCATACAGTACACATCTCTTGTTCACTACCAAAAAGGTACATGTGAGCTTGGCTTACATTCAAGTGTACCTGTCTGTTCCCCTGGCTATAGTCATCAAATAACTCCATACGTTCGGTATAATTTATCATCTCAAACCTAGTTTAGTACCGTTTTTCTTACATTAAACTGTTTACAACTCTTTGGGCACCCTGTACCAATGGTATGAGTTATTGAAGTACAGACTATATCCAGAGAACCCTGTACCAATGGTATGAGGTATTGAAGTACAGACTATATCCAGAGAACCCTGTACCAATGGTATGAGGTATTGAAGTACAGACTTTATCCAGAGAACCCTGTACCAATGGTATGAGGTATTGAAGTACAGACTATATCCAGAGAACCCTGTACCAATGGTATGAGGTATTGAAGTACAGACTATATCCAGAGAACCCTGTACCAATGGTATGAGGTATTGATGTATAGACTATATCCAGGGGATGAGCCATGTTTGTAAGGCTGTTTCAAAAGACTGTGCTCTCCATCAATATGATTCCTACATTTCAATAGAAGTCCTGCCTGTGCCCTCTCCTCTTCCTCCCTGTGCCCTCTCCTCTTCCTCCCTGTGCCCTCTCCTCTTCCTCCCTGTGCCCTCTCCTCTTCCTCCCTGTGCCCTCTCCTCTTCCTGCCTGTGCCCTCTCCCCTTCCTCCCTGTGCCCTCTCCTCTTCCTCCCTGTGCCCTCTCCTCTTCCTCCCTGTGCCCTCTCCTCTTCCTCCCTGTGCCCTCTCCTCTTCCTCCCTGTGCCCTCTCCTCTTCCTCCCTGTGCCCTCTCCTCTTCCTCCCTGTGCCCTCTCCTCTTCCTCCCTGTGCCCTCTCCTCTTCCTCCCTGTGCCCTCTCCTCTTCCTCCCTGTGCCCTCTCCTCTTCCTCCACAGTTGTTGTTCTCTAATAGACAAAGTTACATCTAACTAAATACCTACTACCATAGGCAGAGGATGAACTGAAATAACATACATCCATTCAGTACCTGGTGGTTTGAATACATAGTGTACCTCTATACGTTGGGTACATGGTGGTCTGAATACATAGTGGACCTCTATACGTTGGGTACCTGGTGGTCTGAATACATAGCGTACCTCTATACGTTGGGTACCTGGTGGTCTGAATACATAGTGTACCTCTATACGTTGGGTACATGGTGGTCTGAATACATAGTGGACCTCTATACGTTGGGTACATGGTGGTCTGAATACATAGTGGACCTCTATACGTTGGGTACATGGTGGTCTGAACAAGTTAGATTGCTGTTAAGAGTTGGGCCTTGTCTTACTTTCTCCAGGTCTGGTTCCCTCAGGGCCAGAGCCAGCTCGTTGTTATCCATCACAGAGGCAGCAGCCACATCTAGTGGAGTAGAGCCTCGCATGGAGGGAGACGCTGGGGACAGAGAGAGGGACAGCAACACACAGAGAGAGACACGCACACGCACACACACACACACACACACACACACACAGAGAGAGAGACGCACACACACACACACACACACACACACACACACACACAGAGAGAGAGACGCGCACACACACACACACACACACACACACACACACACAGAGAGAGACACGCACACACACACACACACACACGCACACACACACACAGAGAGAGACACGCACACGCACACACACACACACACACACACACACACACACACACACAGAGAGAGAGACGCACACACACACACACACACACAGAGAGAGACACGCACACACACACACACACACACACACACGCACACACACACAGCGAGAGAGACACGCACACACATTTTTTTTACATTTTAATCATTTAGCAGACGCTCTTATCCAGAGCCACTTACAGTTAGTGAGCGCATACATTTTCATATTGGCCCCCCGTGGGAAACGAACCCACAACCCTGGCGTTGCAAGCGCCATGCTCTACCAACTGAGCTACACACACGCATGCACGCATGCACGGGCACACACACACACACACACACACACACACACACACACACACACACACACACACACACACACACACACACACATACACACATACACACACATACACACACACACACACACACACACACACACACACACACACACACACACACATACACACACACACACACACAGACACACATCCCGTTATCTCCTGCAGGCTAAAGTGGCTGTAAAAACCTATGGAGCATATCAAAGCACCCCGGATCTCATCAGATTGAAATGGAAAGACAACGGCTGCATCCGCAAAAAAAATCTACCTACTCCCTAGAAAGTGCACTACTTTTCATCTAAGTCCTATAGGGCTCTGGTCTAAAGTAGTGCACTATATAGTGAACAGGGGTGCCGGTTTTAGACACAGGCCGTGAAGCTGAACACACTCACCAAGCCCGACGCTGCTGTTTTCCAGCAGGTAGCTGAGGTGATCGAACATGGCTTTCTGATTCTGTCTACTGATGCGACAGAAGTAACACAGGAAACGACAGCAGTTGGCCACCATCTTAGGAAAGGTGATTTCCTTAACAACAAGTAAGAGACAAGTCAACACTATTTTACTTAGTTTACTTTTGCTTTCCAATATTACACAGTGAACGGGGAAAGAACTGACATTAGAAATGTTTTCCAGAATTACAAAGACATGACATCAATGAACTATCAATCAGTAATTACTTTGAGATAGTCCCTAAACAGGAAATAAGGTGTCGTTTGGGATGCCAACCCAGTTCATTCCATCTGCTGTCTCTCTTTCCCTGGACTATTGCTACAGAATCACCTCCTTGTACTTTCATGTTTCTACGTTCATTTTTGGAATTAACTAATTAGTTATCCAATACACAAATGGAGCAAATGTCATTAAAAAAAGAAACCCTGCTTCAAACAGCACACACACACACACACACACACACAACCCCGTGTGAGCTGTTACCTTGGATTCCCCTCCACTCAGGACGTTAACCATCACCTCCATGACAGTTTCGTGCATTCCCAGAGCTCTCATCAGGTTGGGGTGCTGGTAGAAGACCTTGTTGTTCATGATGTCTCTGTAGAGAGAAGCAGTGTAGAGCTAGTGTTATGATGTCATAGAACAGCTAGTCATACCAGACCTTGATCCAGATCAGATCCTTGATTCTTTGATACCCGAGAAACTCATCGTAACAGCTAGTAAACACTTGGTTATGAACTATATTGGTTTTGTAAACATACAGTATACCAAGCTTAAAAAGTCCTTCTTTTGATTTCTTGAGAGAATGTATCATATAAAGAGAACGCCCCATGCAAGGTTAGTATGTAGTATGTAGTATGTAGTGTAGTGCCCTTACCCCTAGTCCTCTGATCATGAGTTTCTCCTCCTCACGCCCCATGCGTACAGACAGCAGTGATCTGATCTGTCCCAGAGATGCCAGCAGTTTGATGGTATCTTCCACAGAGACTGAGTTGATGGTGTAGGCCTTTGGTAGGGCCCGGACCTGGCCCCCGATGCCATCGTACTGACGGTGGAGGAGGACAAACATGGCTCTGACCAGCTCTGGGTCCTCCATCACGCTCTCCTGGGCCCAGCGCACCATGGTCTCGCTGGTCAGCTGCTGCAACGTGCCTGAAGGAGAGGACGCAACGAGCGCACCGCGGTCAGACACACAGCAAGCACTGGAACAAGGACATGGAGAAAACCTTTAGGCAACGAGCGCACCGCGGTCAGACACACAGCAAGCACTGGAACAAGGACATGGAGAAAACCTTTAGGCAACGAGCGCACCGCGGTCAGACACACAGCAAGCACTGGAACAAGGACATGGAGAAAACCTTTAGGCAACGAGCGCACCGCGGTCAGACACACAGCAAGCACTGGAACAAGGACATGGAGAAAACCTTTAGGCAACGAGCGCACCGCGGTCAGACACACAGCAAGCACTGGAACAAGGACATGGAGAAAACCTTTAGGCAACGAGCGCACCGCGGTCAGACACACAGCAAGCACTGGAACAAGGACATGGAGAAAACCTTTAGGCTAGTCTATTCTCTCTATTAGACTGTAGTTCAGAGACAGACAGAGACAGACAGAGACAGACAGACAGACAGACAGACAGACAGACAGACAGACAGAGACTAACAAAGACAGACAGACAGACAGACAGACAGACAGACAGACAGACAGACAGAC
Source organism: Coregonus ussuriensis (assembly GCA_031479575.1). Classification (NCBI taxonomy): domain Eukaryota; kingdom Metazoa; phylum Chordata; class Actinopteri; order Salmoniformes; family Salmonidae; genus Coregonus; species Coregonus ussuriensis. The sequence goes on along the minus strand of CM062473.1, from coordinate 107,204,375 downwards.
AGACAGACAGAGACTAACAGAGAGAGACTAACAGAGACACAGACAGACAGAAAGACAGAGACTAACAGAAAGAGAAAGAGAGAGAGAGAGAGAGAGAGAGAGAGAGAGAGAGACCGAGAGACTGACAGAGAGACAGAAAGACATACAGTGATACATAGACAGACAGACAGAGAGAGACAGACAGAGACAGACACCCAGAGACAGACAGAAAGAAAGAGAGAGAGACAGACAGACCCAGAAAAGGACCAGCCTGATCTCATCTGTTTGTGCTGTCTAACCAACTCCTACCTGATCTCATCTGCTTGTGCTGTCTAACCAACTCCTACCTGATCTCATCTGTTTGTGCTGTCTAACCAACTCCTACCTGACCTCATCTGCTTGTGCTGTCTAACCAACTCCTACCTGATCTCATCTGTTTGTGCTGTCTAACCAACTCCTACCTGATCTCATCTGCTTGTGCTGTCTAACCAACTCCTACCTGATCTCATCTGTTTGTGCTGTCTAACCAACTCCTACCCGATCTCATCCGTCTATCCAACTCCTATGGTCATTGTCAGGCGGCGTAGGTGTTGGTAAGACAGCAAAAACAGATCTGGGATCAGGCTAGACGAGGACATACTGTAGATAGAAAACTTGAGACTGTTTTATTCTCTGTATTCGCCAAGGACAGGAAGTAGTGGAGGGAAGTCATTATATCCTTACTAATGGGGATGAAGAGGAGTACGTCAATAACTATTAGTCCATTCTACTGTTATCTAAAGAAGATATTGGTATTTAATCAGACTACTGTGTCCTGTTATGTCCTGCCTGCAGAGAGAGGTCTTACTGGGCTTCTTTATGTGTCTGTAACAGAGAGAGGTCTTACTGGACTTCTTCATGTGTCTGTGTAACAGAGAGAGGTCTAACTGGACTTCTTCATGTGTCTGTGTTACAGAGAGAGGTCTTACTGGACTTCTTTATGTGTCTGTATAACAGAGAGAGGTCTAACTGGACTTCTTTATGTGTCTGTGTAACAGAGAGAGGTCTTACTGGGCTTCTTTATGTGTCTGTGTAACAGAGAGAGGTCTAACTGGACTTCTTCATGTGTCTGTCTAACAGAGAGAGGTCTTACTGGGCTTCTTCATGTGTCTGTGTAACAGAGAGAGGTCTTACTGGACTTCTTCATGTGTCTGTGTAACAGAGAGAGGTCTTACTGGACTTCTTCATGTGTCTGTCTAACAGAGAGAGGTCTTACAGGGCTTCTTCATGTGTCTGTGTAACAGAGAGAGGTCTAACTGGACTTCTTCATGTGTCTGTGTAACAGAGAGAGGTCTTACTGGACTTCTTTATGTGTCTGTGTAACAGAGAGAGGTCTAACTGGACTTCTTCATGTGTCTGTCTAACAGAGAGAGGTCTTACAGGGCTTCTTCATGTGTCTGTGTAACAGAGAGAGGTCTAACTGGACTTCTTCATGTGTCTGTGTAACAGAGAGAGGTCTTACTGGACTTCTTTATGTGTCTGTGTAACAGAGAGAGGTCTTACTGGACTTCTTCATGTGTCTGTGTTACAGAGAGAGGTCTTACTGGACTTCTTTATGTGTCTGTATAACAGAGAGAGGTCTAACTGGACTTCTTTATGTGTCTGTGTAACAGAGAGAGGTCTTACTGGGCTTCTTTATGTGTCTGTGTAACAGAGAGAGGTCTAACTGGACTTCTTCATGTGTCTGTCTAACAGAGAGAGGTCTTACTGGGCTTCTTCATGTGTCTGTGTAACAGAGAGAGGTCTAACTGGACTTCTTCATGTGTCTGTGTAACAGAGAGAGGTCTTACTGGACTTCTTCATGTGTCTGTCTAACAGAGAGAGGTCTTACAGGGCTTCTTCATGTGTCTGTGTAACAGAGAGAGGTCTATCTGGACTTCTTCATGTGTCTGTGTAACAGAGAGAGGTCTTACTGGACTTCTTTATGTGTCTGTGTAACAGAGAGAGGTCTAACTGGACTTCTTCATGTGTCTGTGTAACAGAGAGAGGTCTTACTGGACTTCTTCATGTGTCTGTGTAACAGAGAGAGGTCTAACTGGACTTCTTCATGTGTCTGTCTAACAGAGAGAGGTCTAACTGGGCTTCTTCATGTGTCTGTGTAACAGAGAGAGGTCTTACTGGACTTCTTCATGTGTCTGTGTAACAGAGAGAGGTCTAACTGGACTTCTTTATGTGTCTGTCTAACAGAGAGAGGTCTTACTGGGCTTCTTCATGTGTCTGTGTAACAGAGAGAGGTCTTACTGGGTTTCTTTATGTGTCTGTGTAACAGAGAGAGGTCTTACTGGGCTTCTTCATGTGTCTGTGTAACAGAGAGAGGTCTTACTGGGTTTCTTTATGTGTCTGTGTAACAGAGAGAGGTCTTACTGGGTTTCTTTATGTGTCTGTGTAACAGAGAGAGGTCTTACTGGGTTTCCTTATGTGTCTGTGTAACAGAGAGAGGTCTAACTGGACTTCTTCATGTGTCTGTGTAACAGAGAGAGGTCTAACTGGACTTCTTCATGTGTCTGTGTTACAGAGAGAGGTCTTACTGGGCTTCTTTATGTGTCTGTGTAACAGAGAGAGGTCTAACTGGACTTCTTCATGTGTCTGTGTAACAGAGAGAGGTCTTACTGGGTTTCTTAACTTTCTTCTTGTTCTTCGGCAGGAAGGTCATCTTCTTCTTCAGGTAGACTACCTTCTCCACCAGAGACATGAGTCTTCCTCGGATGGTGAAGTCACTGTCCGCCTCGTTCAGCTTGTCCTCGTCTATCTCTATTCCTGAAGAGAGAAGGGGTCGATAATGTGTTAACTTAGTGCTGTGTGTAATCCAACAGGGATTGTGAAAACTTTTAACACTATTACGAGTGGCGCAGTGGTCTAAGGCGCTGCATCGCAGTGCTAGCTGTGCCACTAGAGATCCTGGTTCGAATCAAGGCTCTGTCGTAGCCGGCCGCGACCGGGAGACCTCAAGGGGCGGCGCACAATTGGCCCAGGGTAGGGGAGGGAATGGCCAGCAGGGATGTAGCTCAGTTGGTAGAGCATGGCGTTTGCAACACCAAGGTTGTGGGTTCGATTCCCACGGGTCAGTATGATTATTATTTATTTTTTTATAATGTATGCACTCACTAACTGTAAGTCGCTCTGGATAAGAGCGTCTGCTAATTGACTAAAATATAAAATGTAAATGTAATGAATTCAAGGTCACTGTAATGACTTCAACGAAGCTCACAACTAAGCCAAACCAAGCTGAGCTGGCCTGGTTAGGGAAAATAAACTATGGGAGCCAGCCCAGTACTATATATAGTGTTAAACAGACATACCACAGTGTGTCATCAGGTCCTCATGGAAGTCTACAAGCTGCTCTCTGATGTCTTCTGGACAGGGACAGTCCACCTTCTCATCCTTAAAGCTCAGCAGCATGTTGATCTGAGAGGAGAGGAGAAAATCACTGAACGGTACCAACCTGCTCAACAAACTTACGGCCCTGATCGGTAGATCGGTTAAGTATTCATTTCGGGGGGCACAAACTGGTGAAAGAGCTTCATTTAACAAAACAGAAAAGACTTGGGTAACACTTTATTAGGATAGTCCATCTGTAGATGCTCTACAGACTATCAGTAACAATTCAACTATCTACTAACCCTAACCCTAACCCTAACCCTTATCCTAACCCTAACCTTAACCCTTCCCCTAACCCTTATTCTAATCCTAACCGTAACCTTAGCAAGCAGTTGCTTATCAACAGATTGTTTGTTGATAGTATGACCATCTGTACAGCTACAGATGAAACATCAGGACAATCCAAATAAAGTGAGACCAAGACTTGACCCCAGCAATGGTGGGGAACATACCAGGCGGATAAAGATATAAGAGAGGGTGAAGATATTCACTGATCGATCGATCGATCGATAAGCCCTCCCTCTACCTGTTCCTGAGGAGGTGATCTGAACTCTTTGGTCTTCCTGGCAGTCAGGGCAGCAGACATGTTGAGCGCCTGCATGACCTCGTTATAGCGGAACCGCTGGTTGTCCTGGAGATGAGCCACGAAGTCATCGCTGAAGCCCACCACCGCCTCGATACGGTGGCGCACCTGACAGTCACACAGGTACTGGAGAAGGTGGCACATCTAGGGAGACACAGCCCAGTTAGCAACGAGCACTCGGCACGCAGGCGGCATATCTAGGGAGACACAGCCCAGTTAGCAACGAGCACTCTGCAGCCAGGCGGCACATCTAGGGAGACACAGCCCAGTTAGCAACGAGCACTCTGCAGCCAGGCAGCACATCTAGGGAGACACAGCCCAGTTAGCAACGAGCACTCTGCAGCCAGGCGGCACATCTAGGGAGACACAGCCCAGTTAGCAACGAGCACTCTGCAGCCAGGTGGCACATCTAGGGAGACACAGCCCAGTTAGCAACGAGCACTCTGCAGCCAGGTGGCACATCTAGGGAGACACAGCCCAGTTAGCAACGAGCACTCTGCAAGCAGGCAGCACATCTAGGGAGACACAGCCCAGTTAGCAACGAGCACTCGGCAAGCAGGCGGCACATCTAGGGAGACACAGCCCAGTTAGCAACGAGCACTCTGCAGCCAGGCGGCACATCTAGGGAGACACAGCCCAGTTAGCAACGAGCACTCTGCAGCCAGGCGGTACATCTAGGGAGACACAGCCCAGTTAGCAACGAGCACTCTGCAGCCAGGCGGCACATCTAGGGAGACACAGCCCAGTTAGCAACGAGCACTCTGCAGCCAGGCGGCACATCTAGGGAGACACAGCCCAGTTAGCAACGAGCACTCTGCAGCCAGGAGGCCCTCCAAAGTGACTTGCCCACCGGCATTACTTGCAGGGCACCCACTTTAAGATCAAATCAAATCAAATTGTATTAGTCACATGCGCCAAATACAACGGGTGTATAAAAAAAAGTATAAGAAAAATAAAAATAGTAGCACAAGAGATGCAAATCACGTCATCAGCAGCTAATTCTGCCCACCCGCTGGTGGTCGGACTTGATTTATGACAGGTTATATTTACTGGACAGCTAGTGATTTATGACAGGTTATATTTAATGGACAGCTAGTGATTTATGACAGGTTATATTTAATGGACAGCTAGTGATTTATGACAGGTTACATTTACCGGACAGCTAGTGATTTATGACAGGTTACATTTAATGGACAGCTAGTGATTTATGACAGGTTACATTTACTGGACAGCTAGTGATTTATGACAGGTTACATTTACTGGACAGCTAGTGATTTATGACAGGTTACATTTACTGGACAGCTAGTGATTTATGACAGGTTACATTTACTGGACAGCTAGTGATTTATGACAGGTTACATTTAATGGACAGCTAGTGATTTATGACAGGTTACATTTACTGGACAGCTAGTGATTTATGACAGGTTACATTTACTGGACAGCTAGTGATTTATGACAGGTTACATTTACTGGACAGCTAGTGATTTATGACAGGTTACATTTACTGGACAGCTAGTGATTCATGACAGGTTACATTTACTGGACAGCTAGTGATTTATGACAGGTTACATTTACTGGACAGCTAGTGATTTATGACAGGTTACATTTACTGGACAGCTAGTGATTTATGACAGGTTACATTTACTGGACAGCTAGTGATTCATGACAGGTTACATTTACTGGACAGCTAGTGATTTATGACAGGTTACATTTACTGGACAGCTAGTGATTTATGACAGGTTACATTTACTGGACAGCTAGTGATTTATGACAGGTTACATTTACTGGACAGCTAGTGATTTATGACAGGTTACATTTACTGGACAGCTAGTGATTTATGACAGGTTGCATTTAATGGACAGCTAGTGATTTATGACAGGTTACATTTAATGGACAGCTAGTGATTTATGACAGGTTATATTTACTGGACAGCTAGTGATTTATGACAGGTTACATTTACTGGACAGCTAGTGATTTATGACAGGTTACATTTACTGGACAGCTAGTGATTTATGACAGGTTACATTTAGTGGACAGCTAGTGACATTTACTGGACAGCTAGTGATTTATGACAGGTTATATTTACTGGACAGCTAGTGATTTATGACAGGTTATATTTACTGGACAGCTAGTGCTTTATGACAGGTTACATTTAATGGACAGCTAGTGATTTATGACAGGTTATATTTACTGGACAGCTAGTGATTTATGACAGGTTACATTTAGTGGACAGCTAGTGACATTTACTGGACAGCTAGTGATTTATGACAGGTTATATTTACTGGACAGCTAGTGATTTATGACAGGTTACATTTACTGGACAGCTAGTGATTTATGACAGGTTACATTTAGTGGACAGCTAGTGACATTTACTGGACAGCTAGTGATTTATGACAGGTTGCATTTACTGGACAGCTAGTGATTTATGACAGGTTACATTTACTGGACAGCTAGTGATTTATGACAGGTTACATTTACTGGACAGCTAGTGATTTATGACAGGTTACATTTACTGGACAGCTAGTGATTTATGACAGGTTACATTTACTGGACAGCTAGTGATTTATGACAGGTTACATTTACTGGACAGCTAGTGATTTATGACAGGTTACATTTACTGGACAGCTAGTGATTTATGACAGGTTACATTTACTGGACAGCTAGTGATTTATGACAGGTTACATTTACTGGACAGCTAGTGATTCATGACAGGTTACATTTACTGGACAGCTAGTGATTTATGACAGGTTACATTTACTGGACAGCTAGTGATTTATGACAGGTTACATTTACTGGACAGCTAGTGATTCATGACAGGTTACATTTACTGGACAGCTAGTGATTTATGACAGGTTACATTTACTGGACAGCTAGTGATTTATGACAGGTTACATTTACTGGACAGCTAGTGATTTATGACAGGTTACATTTACTGGACAGCTAGTGATTTATGACAGGTTACATTTACTGGACAGCTAGTGATTTATGACAGGTTGCATTTAATGGACAGCTAGTGATTTATGACAGGTTACATTTAATGGACAGCTAGTGATTTATGACAGGTTATATTTACTGGACAGCTAGTGATTTATGACAGGTTACATTTAATGGACAGCTAGTGATTTATGACAGGTTATATTTACTGGACAGCTAGTGATTTATGACAGGTTACATTTAATGGACAGCTAGTGATTTATGACAGGTTATATTTACTGGACAGCTAGTGATTTATGACAGGTTACATTTAATGGACAGCTAGTGATTTATGACAGGTTATATTTACTGGACAGCTAGTGATTTATGACAGGTTATATTTACTGGACAGCTAGTGATTTATGACAGGTTACATTTAATGGACAGCTAGTGATTTATGACAGGTTATATTTACTGGACAGCTAGTGATTTATGACAGGTTACATTTAATGGACAGCTAGTGATTTATGACAGGTTATATTTACTGGACAGCTAGTGATTTATGACAGGTTACATTTAATGGACAGCTAGTGATTTATGACAGGTTATATTTACTGGACAGCTAGTGATTTATGACAGGTTACATTTACTGGACAGCTAGTGATTTATGACAGGTTACATTTAATGGACAGCTAGTGATTTATGACAGGTTATATTTACTGGACAGCTAGTGATTTATGACAGGTTACATTTAGTGGACAGCTAGTGACATTTACTGGACAGCTAGTGATTTATGACAGGTTATATTTACTGGACAGCTAGTGCTTTATGACAGGTTACATTTAATGGACAGCTAGTGATTTATGAAAGGTTATATTTACTGGACAGCTAGTGCTTTATGACAGGTTACATTTAATGGACAGCTAGTGATTTATGACAGGTTATATTTACTGGACAGCTAGTGATTTATGACAGGTTACATTTAATGGACAGCTAGTGATTTATGACAGGTTATATTTACTGGACAGCTAGTGCTTTATGACAGGTTAAATTTAATGGACAGCTAGTGATTTATGACAGGTTATATTTACTGGACAGCTAGTGCTTTATGACAGGTTACATTTAATGGACAGCTAGTGATTTATGACAGGTTATATTTACTGGACAGCTAGTGATTTATGACAGGTTATATTTACTGGACAGCTAGTGATTTATGACAGGTTACATTTACTGGACAGCTAGTGATTTATGACAGGTTACATTTACTGGACAGCTAGTGATTTATGACAGGTTACATTTACTGGACAGCTAGTGATTTATGACAGGTTACATTTAGTGGACAGCTAGTGACATTTACTGGACAGCTAGTGATTTATGACAGGTTACATTTAATGGACAGCTAGTGATTTATGACAGGTTACATTTACTGGACAGCTAGTGATTTATGACAGGTTACATTTAGTGGACAGCTAGTGACATTTACTGGACAGCTAGTGATTTATGACAGGTTGCATTTACTGGACAGCTAGTGATTTATGACAGGTTACATTTACTGGACAGCTAGTGATTTATGACAGGTTACATTTACTGGACAGCTAGTGATTTATGACAGGTTACATTTACTGGACAGCTAGTGATTTATGACAGGTTACATTTACTGGACAGCTAGTGATTTATGACAGGTTACATTTACTGGACAGCTAGTGATTTATGACAGGTTATATTTACTGGACAGCTAGTGATTTATGACAGGTTACATTTACTGGACAGCTAGTGATTTATGAAAGGTTGCATTTACTGGACAGCTAGTGATTTATGACAGGTTGCATTTACTGGACAGCTAGTGATTTATGACAGGTTACATTTACTGGACAGCTAGTGATTTATGACAGGTTACATTTACTGGACAGCTAGTGATTTATGACAGGTTACATTTACTGGACAGCTAGTGATTTATGACAGGTTACATTTACTGGACAGCTAGTGATTTTAGACAGGTTACATTTACTGGACAGCTAGTGATTTATGACAGGTTACATTTACTGGACAGCTAGTGATTTATGACAGGTTACATTTACTGGACAGCTAGTGCTTTATGACAGGTTACATTTACTGGACAGCTAGTGATTTATGACAGGTTACATTTACTGGACAGCTAGTGATTTATGACAGGTTACATTTACTGGACAGCTAGTGATTTATGACAGGTTACATTTACCGGACAGCTAGTTATTTATGACAGGTTACATTTACCGGACAGCTAGTGATTTATGACAGGTTACATTTACCGGACAGCTAGTGATTTATGACAGGTTATATTTACCGGACAGCTAGTGATTTATGACAGGTTACATTTACTGGACAGCTAGTGATTTATGACAGGTTACATTTACTGGACAGCTAGTGATTTATGACAGGTTACATTTACCGGACAGCTCGTGATTTATGACAGGTTACATTTACTGGACAGCTAGTGATTCATGACAGGTTACATTTACTGGACAGCTAGTGATTTATGACAGGTTACATTTACTGGACAGCTAGTGATTTATGACAGGTTACATTTACTGGACAGCTAGTGATTTATGACAGGGTACATTTACTGGACAGCTAGTGATTTATG
>CM062473.1:107182360-107184860 GCA_031479575.1 Coregonus ussuriensis | reverse complement strand
CAGCAGTCCGTTGGCTGTGTCCACCAGACATCCTATCTCCAGACCGTTGTTGTTCCGGCCCTGACCAGGACTCGTACTCTCTCCAGCCCACACCATGTAGCAGTTACTGCGCTTGATGCTACAGATAGAAACAGGAAGTTACTATACTTGATACTACAGACAGAAACAGGAAGTTACTATACTTGATACTACCGACAGAAACAGGAAGATACTATACTTGATACTACCGACAGAAACAGGAAGATACTATACTTGATGCTACAGATAGAAACAGGAAGTTACTATACTTGATACTACAGACAGAAACAGGAAGTTACTATACTTAATACTACAGACAGAAACAGGAAGTTACTATACTTGATACTACAGACAGAAACAGGAAGTTACTATACTTAATACTACAGACAGAAACAGGAAGTTACTATACTTGATACTACAGACAGAAACAGGAAGTTACTATACTTGATACTACAGACAGAAACAGGAAGTTACTATACTTGATACTACAGACAGAAACAGGAAGTTACTATACATGATACTACAGACAGAAACAGAGACACTTCATATTCAGCATTTTACAGTACAACTACAACCATAAAATAATAAACATTTGATCTGTGATATTCAAAATATTACAACCACATCATAACAAGCATAGGACCAGAGGTTACAATGAGTATGACACACGTGTGTGTGTGTGTGTGTGTGTGTGTGTGTGTGTGTGTGTGTGTGTGTACGTGCGTGTGTGTTACGTGCGTGCATGTGTCCTCAGTTTGACCCCAAGACCCCCCAAGATATCTGACCTCTCGTGAACTTTGCCCTTCTCGTCTCCCAGGGTTACGGTGACGGTGCGGACCTTGTCGAGGTCGAAGGCCGTGTCGTACTGGTGGAAGTCAGAGGTCACCCAGCCAACCCACACACTGCTGGGCTCCTGACCTGGGAAGATCCTCACTGAGTAGTAGTACTGGGGAGAAACCATAGACATACATATAGGGTTATAAAGGGTTATATAGGGTTATATAGGGTTATATAGGGTTATAAAGGGTTATATAGGGTTATAAAGGGTTATATAGGGTTATATAGGGTTATATAGGGTTATATAGGGTTATAAAGGGTTATATAGGGTTATATAGGGTTATAAAGGGTTATATAGGGTTATATAGGGTTATATAGGGTTATATAGGGTTATATAGGGTTATATAGGGTTATAAAGGGTTATAAAGGGTTATATAGGGTTATATAGGGTTATAAAGGGTTATAAAGGGTTATATAGGGTTATATAGGGTTATAAAGGGTTATATAGGGTTATAAAGGGTTATAAAGGGTTATATAGGGTTATATAGGGTTATAAAGGGTTATATAGGGTTATATAGGGTTAAATAGGGTTATAAAGGGTTATATAGGGTTATATAGGGTTATATAGGGTTATATAGGGTTATAAAGGGTTATAAAGGGTTATATAGGGTTATATAGGGTTATAAAGGGTTATATATGTTATATAGGGTTATAAAGGGTTATATAGCTCCTATATGTGCTCCTGAGTGGCGCAGTGGTCTAAGGCACTGCATCGCAGTGCTAACTGTGCCACTAGAGATCCTGGTTCGAATCCAGGCTCTGTCGCAGCCGGCCGCGACCGGGAGACTCATGGGCGTTGCACAATTGGCCCAGCGTCGTCCAGGGTAGGGGAGGGAATGGCCGGCAGGGATGTAGCTCAGTTGATAGAGCATGGCGTTTGCAACGCCAGGGTTGTGGGTTCGATTCCCATCGGGGGCCAGTATAATTTTTTTTATAAAAAATTAATTTAAAAAATGTATTCACTAACTGTAAGTGTAAAAATGTTAATATACAGCCAGTCGTAGTAGCACTGGGGCTGTGGTGATTGGTCAAGCAAATAACTGTCGGCCTCACGGTAATTGACCGTTAATTAACATAAACACATTTAGCATCTCCTGGCTTCCACACATACACTAGTTCATTTAGCAGACGAGATTTACTTATAATTCCGTGGCATTATTTTATAGTATGAAAAATACAACTGAACAAAGCTGAATAAAATATAAATATTTTCTCCAAACGATTTGAGGGAGCACGCACATGCAGCTATTCTGTGTTGAGCGGTTAACAAATAAACAGGTCCTCCTATATGCTTAATTTAGAGTTATTAATGTAACTTTAGTTGTTCTACAAACGTTGGGCTATATGTTTTGATTTTTAATACATTGTAAGGCTGCATGATGAGACTCTAATGATGATTTGAAAAATGTCGCTTGAAAGGCATGAGCTCTGCTTTGTTTTTTGCGCAGGCTGTACACACTTCATCAGTCACTCATTCACAATTTGACAAGCACTTGATAATGCCTCGAATTTCACGGCGGCATCCCCTTTGTGTGGCCGTAATACACCCTAAGAAAATCCATGCCTTTTGCGACCAGTGGCCGTTGTGCCGTTCTCCCTGAGTGCTGCGCGCTCCGAAGCACCTCTCACTCACACGGCTCTCCAT
>CM062473.1:107169860-107177360 GCA_031479575.1 Coregonus ussuriensis | reverse complement strand
CCAGGACCTCGTTACACTCTATAGGCATGCTGAGGCGATAGAAGGTGATGTCTGGGTTACTGTTCTGGGAGCCGAACGACCTCTGGGTGACCTTGAGACACGGAAAAGTGTCCACGGTGCCGTCCGTCCTCGTGACCTTTTAGAAAGACCAGACGACAAGGGAACAGGGCATTATGAGGCAGCCATTTGGTTGAATAGCCATACCATAGCAGGTCAACATAGGTCTATGGGTATGAGTAAAGCGCTAGACAAATCCTTGGATCTTATTATTATTATTATTATTATTATTATTTTTATTATTATTATTATTATTATAGGTTACCAACATAGCACCGGTTTGTGTCAAGAACTGCAACGCTGCTGGGTTTTTCACGCTCAACAGTTTTCCGTGTGCATCAATAATGTTCCACCACCCAAAGGACATCCAGCCAACTTCACACAACTGTGGGAAGCATTGGAGTCAACATGGGCCAGCATCCCTGTGGAACGCTTTCGACCCCTTGTAGAGTCCATGCCCCCCGACGAATTGAGGCTGTTCTGTGGGCAAAAGGGGGGGTGCAACTCAATATTAGGAAGGTGTTCCTAATGATTGGTATCCTCGGTGTAGGTTACCAACATAGGTTGTTTTCAAACATCTTGAAAAACAAATATGCTCAACAACACATATAAAAGGAGGCTTATAAATAGAGGTTCACTTTATCAAACTCCAATACACCATTACACCAGGGGGAGCAGGGACAAAGCTCAAGGACAGTCCTGGCAACCTAATGTTAAGGCCATGGGGCTGAACTCCTGTCAACCTAATGTTAAGGCAACGTGGCTAAACTGGCTGTGGACTTGGACTCTCACCTCAATGTGTTCATGCTGTGGCGGTACAGGGATGAACTGAGACAGCCTCTTGCTGAGCCACATGGTGAGGTCTCTGTTCATGTTGACAGCGAAGGGTTCGTAGCCCTCCTGCAGGCCACAGATAGTGAAGTACTTCAGCGTGCTCACGTCTTTACCAAAGTTCATCCTGCCGACCTGGCACACACCCAGGCTGCACACTGGGATGAAACCTACAGAGAGGGCAGAGAATGGGCATTGTTATGTTAACCATTATAAGTAAGTAAGCCTTGCCCAAGCCAGAACGGACCATAGGGCAGGAGCCAGAACGGCCCATAGGGCAGGAGCCAGAACGGCCCATAGGGCAGGAGCCAGAACGGCCCATAGGGCAGGAGCCAGAACGGCCCAGAGGGCAGGAGCCAAACGGCCACCCTAGTTGGGGAGGACAGGCTTGTGTTAATGACTGGAGCGGAATCAGTGGAATGGTATCAAATACATCAAACACATGGTTTCCATGGTTTCCAGGTGTTTGATGCCTTTCCATTTGCTCCGTTCCAGCCGTTATTATGAGCCGTCCTCCCCTCAGCAGCCTCCACTGGTCTACATGTACTACTTACTGCTACAGTGACCATCACTTGGAATGTGTTCTTATCTCATTCTAACCAGTAGGTAACACTAACATCAATGTGTTCTTATCTCATTCTAATCAGTAGGTAACACTAACATCAATGTGTTCTTATCTCATTCTAACCAGTAGGTAACACTAACATCAATGTGTTCTTATCTCATTCTAACCAGTAGGTAACACTAACATCAATGTGTTCTTATCTCATTCTAACCAGTAGGTAACACTAACATCAATGTGTTCTTATCTCATTCTAACCAGTAGGTAACACTAACATCAATGTGTTCTTATCTCATTCTAACCAGTAGGTAACACTAACATCAATGTGTTCTTATCTCATTCTAACCAGTAGGTTTTCCCCCTCATCATTCTACACACAATACCCAATAATGACTAAGCAAAAACAGGTTTACAGAAATGTTTGCTAATAAAAAAATAATAATAAGTGAAAAATCCCATTTTCATAAGTATTCAGACCCTTTACTCAGTATTTTGTTGAAGCACCTTTGGCAGCGATTACAGCATCGAGTCTTCTTGGGTATGACGCTACAAGCTTGGCACACCTTTTATTTGGAGAGTTTCTCCCATTCTTCTCTGCAGATCCTCTCAAGCTCTGTCAAGTTGGATGGGGAGCGTTGCTGCACAGCTATTTTCAGGTCTCTCCAGAGATGTTAGATCGGGTTCAAGTCCGGGCTCTGGCTGGGCCACTCAAGGACATTCAGAGACTTGTCCTGAAGCCACTCCTGAGTTGTCTTGGCTGTGTGCTTAGGGTCGTTGTCCTGTTGGAAGGTGACCTGAGCACTCTGGACCAGGTTTTCATCAAGGATCTCTCTGTACTTTGCTCCGTTCATCTTTGCCTCAGTCCTGACTAGTCTCCCAGTCCCTGCCGCTGAAAAACATCCCCACAGCATGATGCTGCCACCAGCATGCTTCACCGTAGGGATGGTGCCAGGTTTCCTCCAGAGTTCAATCTTGGTTTCATCAGACCAGAACATCTTGTTTCTCATGGTCTGAGAGTCTTTAGGTGCCATTTGGCAAAATCCAAGCAGGCTGTCATGTGCCTTTTACTGAGGAGGGGCTTCTGTCTGGCCACTCTACCATAAAGGCCTGATTGGTGGAGTGCTGCAGAGATGGTTGTCCTTCTGGAAAGTTCCCCATCTCCACAGAGGAACTCTAGAGCTAGAGTGACCATTGGGTTCTTGGTCACCTCCCTGACCAAGGCCCTTCTCCCCCGATTGCTCAGTTTGGCCGGGCGGCCAGCTCTAGGAAGATTCTTGGTGGTTCCAAACTTCTTCCATTTAAAATGATGGAGGCCACTGTGTTCTTGGGGATCTTCAATGCTGCAGAAATGTTTTGGTACCCTTCCCCAGATCTGTGCCTCAACACAATCCAGTCTCTGAGATCTACGGAAAATTCCTTCGACCTCATGGCTTGGTTTTTGCTCTGACATGCACTGTCAACTGTGGGACCTTATATAGACAGCTGTGTGCCTTTCCAAATCATTTCCAATCAATTGCATTTACCACAGTTGGACTCCAATCAAGTTGTAGAAACATCTCAAGGATGATCAATGGAAACAGGATGCATCTGAGCTCAATTTCGAGTCTCATAGCAAATGGTCTGAATACTTACGTAAATAAGGTATTTCTGATTTTAATATTTTATAGATTTGCAAACAAAAAACAACAACTGTTTTTGCTTTGTCATTATGGGGTATTGTGTGTAGATTGATGAGGAAAACATTTAATTTAATCCATTTTAGAATAAGGCTGTAACGTAACAAAATGTGGAAAAAGTCAAGGGGTCTGAATACCTTCGGAATGCACTGTATGTGCATTTTACGGAAACAGTATATTATATATATATATATATATATATATATATATATATATATATATATATATATATATATATATATATATTACATTAGTTATCTTGTTGTTGATGGTCCCATCCTTCAGCTCCATTCAACCCCTCCCATCTATCTCTTAACACCATCCATATTGGATTTCTATTTGCCATATATTTTTTTTACTGTGCTGTGATGTTTCACAAAATTTCTTAACCTTTCTATTCTCATTGTTTCTACAGATTGTAAATTAAAGATAAACATTTTTTCTAAAATTATTATTATATTAATTGATCGATTGACTATGACTTTTCTGTCACGCTCTGGCTCCGGGACTTTGTATTTTGAGCCAGGGTGTGTTCGTTTTGGTTGTGTTTGGTTTGGTTGGGTTGTCATTGGTTGTGTTTTCCTTGTTTGGTCAAATGACTCCCAATCGGAGGTAACGAGTGTCAGCTGTCGGCTCGTTATCTCTGATTGGGAGCCATATTTAAACTGTCTGTGTTCACCTTGTGTTTGTGGGTTTTTGTTCCTTGTCAGTCATTGTCTGAGGACGTTACGTATCGTTTATTGTTTTGTATTCGTGTTTGCACTTTACTATTAAAGTATGTTCGCTCAACACGCTGCGCCTTGGTCCTCTCTAACCAACGATCGTGACAGAAAAACCCACCATACAACGACCAAGCAGCGTGTCCAGACGGAGGCAGACTGGACATGGGAGGAAGCGCCGGGAAAGGAGATAGAGAGGCTGGCGATGGCCCAGGTGGGCAAAGTGTGGTCCTGGGAGGACATGCTCGGGGGCAAGGGACCTTGGGGTAGGATCAAGGCCCTGGCGAGAGAGGAGCAGCGGCGTCAGCAGTGCCATCGTCGGACGGAGGAGAGGCACCCCCAATAATTTTTTAGGGGGGGGCACACGGCATGGGCGACTGGGCAGCAGGAGGCTGCCACAGGGCGAAATAGGAGAAGAGGAGAGAAGGCCACCGGGTTACGGGAGCCATTGGCGAGAGGAGGGAAGGAAGTCGTAGAGGCACGGCGAGAGGGACTGAGGTGGATTGCCAGTCCGGTCCGGCCCGTTCCTGATCCCCGTTTAAAGCCAGTGGTGTGTGTTCCCAGTACGGTCCGGCCTGTCCCTGCTCCACGCACCAAACCTACGGTGTGCGTCGCCAGCCCTGCCCGGCCCGTTCCTGCTCCTCGCACCAAGTCTACGGTGTGCGTCGACAGCCCTGCCCGGCCTGTTCCTGCTCCACGCACCAAGTCTACGGTGTGCGTCGCGTCGACAGCCCTGCCCGGCCTGTTCCTGCTCCACGCACCAAGTCTACGGTGTGCGTCGACAGCCCTGCCCGGTCTGTTCCTGCTCCACGCACCAAGTCTACGGTGTGCGTCGCCAGCCCAGCCCGGCCTGTTCCTGCTCCACGCACAAAGCCTACGGTGTGCGTCGCCAGCCCAGCCCGGCCTGTTCCTGCTCCACGCACAAAGCCTACGGTGTGCGTCGCCAGCCCAGCCCGGCCTGTTCCTGCTCCACGCACAAAGCCTACGGTGTGCGTCGCCAGCCCAGCCCGGCCTGTTCCTGCTCCACGCACAAAGCCTACGGTGTGCGTCGCCAGCCCAGCCCGGCCTGTTCCTGCTCCACGCACAAAGCCTACGGTGTGCGTCGCCAGCCCAGCCCGGCCTGTCCCTGCTCCACGCACAAAGCCTACGGGGTGCGTCGCCAGCCCGACCCGGCCTGTTCCTGCCACTTGCACCAAACCAGGGGTGCGAGTCGCCAGCCTCGTCCAACCCGTTCCTGCTACTCGCACCAAGCCAGGGGTGCGAGTCGTCAGCCTGGTCCAGCCCGTTCCTGCTACTCGCACCAAACCAGGGATGCGAGTCGTCGGCCTGGTCCAGCCCGTTCCTGCTACTCGCACCAAGCCAAGGGTGCGAGTCGTCAGCCTGGTCCAGCCTGTTCCTGCTACTCGCACCAAGCCAAGGGTGCGAGTCGTCAGCCTGATCCAGCCCATTCCTGCTACTCGCACCAAGCCAGGGATGCGAGTCGTCAGCCTGGTGAGGTCCGTTCCGGCTCCACGCACCAAGCCTAGGGTGCGTATCGTCAGCCAGGTCCGGTCCGTTCCTGCCTCACGCGCTAAGCCAGGGGTGCGCGTCGTCAGTCCTGATCCAGCCAGCTGGGTCAGATCGGATCGGGGCCATTACGGGGGGATTGAAGTAGGGTGGTGGTCAAGCCCGGAGCCGGAGCCGCCTCCGAGGGAGGAGCAACACCCACCCAGCCCTCCCCTATTTGGGGTTTTGAGGCGCGGTCGCAGTCCGCGCCTTTAGGGGGGGGTACTGTCACGCTCTGGCTCCGGGACTTTGTATTTTGAGCCAGGGTGTGTTCGTTTTGGTTGTGTTTGGTTTGGTTGGGTTGTCATTGGTTGTGTTTTCCTTGTTTGGTCAAATGACTCCCAATCGGAGGTAACGAGTGTCAGCTGTCGGCTCGTTATCTCTGATTGGGAGCCATATTTAAACTGTCTGTGTTCACCTTGTGTTTGTGGGTTTTTGTTCCATGTTCTGTCAGTGTTACAGAGGACTTCACGTATCGTTCTTTATTTGTTGTTTTGTTCCAGGCTTTAATTAAATAAAGTCATGTTCGCTCAACGCGCTGCGCTTTGGTCTACTCATTCGTCAGACGATCGTGACATTTTCAAATCACCCAGAAAAAATAAAAATATACACTGAGTATACCAAACATTAGGACAATTCGTCAGGGCATGGACTCTACAAGGTGTCGAAAGCGTTCCACAGGGATGCTGGCCCATGTTGACTCCAATGCTTCCCACAGTTGTGTCAAGTTGGCTGGATGTCCTTTGGGTGGTGGACCATTCTTGATACACACAGGAAACTGTTGAGCGTGAAAAACCCAGCAGCGTTGCAGTTCTTGACTCAAACTGGTGCACCTGGCACCTACTACCATACCCCATTCAAAGACACTTAAATATTTTGCCTACCCATTCACCCTTTGAATGGCACACATACACAATCTATGTCTCAGTTGTCTCAAGGCTTAAAAATCCTTCTTTAACCTGTCTCCTCCCCTTCATCGACACTGATTGAAGTCGATTTAACAAGTGACATCAATAAGGGACCATAGCTTTCACCTAGATTCACCTGGTCAGTCTACGGCATGGAAAGAGCAGGTGTTCATAACGTTTTGTATACTCAGTGTAAAACTCTCTTGGTAAATAGTAGGGTCTACAGCTTATCATCTGGTATTAGATACACGCTTCCCCCCCCCACCTTACCCGAGGCCGCCGACCCGTCGTGACGACGCATAGAAAAGGCGGCTAGATGTATACACATCCATGTCCTTGTTCAGCCACGACTCAGAGAAACGCAGAATATTACAGTTTCTACGATAGGATAGTCTCCAACGGAGATCATCCAGTTTGTTCTCCAGTGACTGTACATTCGCCAACCGCCACGTTCGCCGAACCGCCAACCGTTTTGGTTTAATTCCGTTTGGTTTTAGACTTCATCAGCGAAGTGACACGAAAGCTCCTCTCTAGCTCTACCCAAAACCTCTCCTCTCCTCTAACCCATAGGGTGGGGTAGTGAGGTTACATATAGGGCAGATATGGACCACAGGGTAGGTAGGATAGTCAATTTGAGTAGCAGTTCACACTGACCTTCCCAAACCTCAAAGTCTTTGAAGGCCAGTTCGGACCCTGAGTCGTCCAGGAGCACCTCTCCATTGTGGGTGAACATCATGGTGTGTTCGTTCAGATCGACCATACAGCCCACCACGTCACCTGGGCTCCACGACCTGCCGAAGTGCTCGTTACCCTGGTGCCACAGCTGGGCCTGAAACACAGACAGGTAGATATGTTTAAACTACACACACACCTAGATATGTTTAAACACAAACACACCTAGATATGTTTAAACACACACACACCTAGATATGTTTAAACACACACACACCTAGATATGTTTAAACACACACACACCTAGATATGTTTAAACTACACACACCTAGATATGTTTAAAAACACACATACACAGGCATACAACCAGTGCCTAGTGAAAGTCCACACCACCCTTGCACAGTCTTCACGTTTTCCTGCCTTAAAATGTAATCTAAAAAGTGATTACATTTAATATATTTTCCTACAGATCTACACAGCCTAAGACGTCTTGATAGCGTACTGTATGTCTTTACACCCCAGAGTTAACA
>CM062473.1:107152360-107167360 GCA_031479575.1 Coregonus ussuriensis | reverse complement strand
CCAAAGTGTAATTAATAACTTCACCATGCTCAAAGGGATATTCCAATGTCTGCTTTTTTTATTTTTACCCATCTACCAATAGGAGCCCTTCTTTGCGAGGCATTGGAAAACCTCCCTGGTTTATGTGGTTGAATCTGTGTTTAAAATTCACTGCTCGACTGATAATTGTATGTGTGGGGTACAGAGATGAGGTAATCATTCATAAATCATGTTAAACACTATTATTGCACACAGAGTGAGTCCATGCAACTTATTATATGACTTGTTAAGCACATGTTTACTCCTGAACTTATTTAGGCTTGAATACTTAATGACTCAAGTCATTTCAGCTTTTCATTTTTAATTAATATGTAAGAAATTCTAAAAACATAATTCCACTTTGACATTATGGGGTATTGTGTGTAGGCCAGTGACACAAAATCTCAATTTAACCCATTTTAAAATCAGGCTGTAACACAACAGAATGCGTTAAAAGTCAAGGGGTGTGAATCCTTTCTGAAGGCGCTGTATATGTTTACAGTACATTTTATGTTTCTGTTTTCAATATATCCCAAACTGTTTCTGCATATTGGTTATTGATTGGGACACATTGAAGCTGTGTTTTGACATTGGGCTATTTATCAACATGAAGCTGTGACATCATCATTTTCACCTTTATGTTTTAGGAATATAAACTGAACTTTCAACATTCATTTCCAATGGTGTTGTCCTTAATCCGGTAAAAACTGCTGAATGAGTCCAAAAAACGTGCTGTGATTGATTTATTGTGATGATACACCTGAAATCTCCAAATCAGGTTTGCCATGCCTACTGAGAGAATAACAGTCTGAGGCATATCTATAACTGAACTAAACACCATATAGATTATCACGGAAACTAGGTATGAACTATTTCCTAGAAGTTGCCAACAGGAAATAGCAAAATTCTAGGAAGTCTAGGAAGGATGAAAGGCCTTCTGGGTAAATAAGGTACTCTGAAAGTACTGTAGATACTACAGGTTGTAGACTTCTTCTACATGTTGAAACATTTCCTTTAATAAACCTCAATTAACGATAATCAATATCAATCAATCAAATCAATCAGATTTTATTTTTTTGGGGGGGAATTCCTGACTCACCTTGAATCCGTCGAAGACGAAGGCGTGGTGGTCAGAGCCCAGCTCCTGGTCAGGTAGACAGCCGGGCCGTGCCCAGCCGACCCTCATCTCCCCTGACGTCAACACCTCAAACTCAAAGTACCACTTCCCAGCGTTCACACTGTACGTCTTCTCGGCTCGGAAGATACGGAACCGCTCAGCAGACATGTTACTGATGTCAGCTCTTGCTGCTGAAACAGGACCAGACAATGAGAGCAAATCAAAAGGTTCATTCAGAACAGAACAGTCGAGGAGCAACAACATGGATAAAAAGAAAGGGTTGAGTAAAAACTAAAGTAACATTTTGAGGAATTAATTTTGATGCAACCATTGGACATTAAGGCCCCTATCAGTGATGGGACACTGAACCCATAGTATGGAGACAGAGACAGAGACAGAGAGAGAGAGAGAGAGAGAGAGAGAGAGAGAGAGAGAGAGAGAGAGCGAGAGAGAGAGAGAGCGAGAGAGAGAGAGAGAGAGAGAGAGAGAGAGAGAGAGAGAGAGAGAGAGAGAGAGAGAGAGAGAGAGAGAGAGAGAGAGAGAGAGAGAGACAGAGAGAGAGAGAGAGAGAGAGAGAGAGAGAGAGAGAGAGAGAGAGAGAGAGAGAGAGAGAGAGAGAGAGAGAGAGAGAGAGAGAAGAGAGAGAGAGAGAGAGAGAGACACACAGAGAGAGAGAGAGAGAGAGAGAGAGAGACAAGAGAGAGAGAGAGAGAGAGAGAGAGAGAGAGAGAGACACAGAGAGAGAGAGAGAGAGAGAGAGAGAGACAGAGAGAGAGAGAGAGAGAGAGAGAGAGAGAGAGAGAGAGAGAGACAGAGAGAGAGAGAGACAGAGAGAGAGAGAGAGAGAGAGAGAGAGACAGAGAGAGACAGAGATAGAGAGAGAGAGAGAGAGAGAGAGAGAGAGACAGAGAGAGAGAGAGAGACAGAGAGAGAGAGAGAGAGAGACAGAGATAGAGAGAGAGAGAGAGACAGAGATAGAGAGAGAGAGAGAGAGAGAGACAGAGAGAGAGAGAGAGACAGAGAGAGAGAGAGACAGAGAGAGAGAGAGCGCATATCTCCTCATCACAACGTCTTCCTTATCTACTCATCACATCACAACAGAGATGTATGAACAGCCCTGGCTTAGAGAGGACCAGTGGTCTGCTCCTGTCTACCTCTGGGGGATCAGTCCAACAAGAGACAATGTGTTCGAACTGAACATCCAACAACTGGGTTGATCAACAACTGTAACAACTGAAGCTATTTTTCTACGTGGTGACGGCTGCACCTTCACTACTCCCAGTGTACTGTAGTATCCTCTACTATACTCTGCCATTAATACACAACCTGTTGTAGGTTGTTTAATAAGTGTACTGTAGTATCCTCTACTATACTCTGCCATTAATACACAACCTGTTGTCGGTTGTTTAATAAGTGTGATCATTTCTCAAAAACAGGTCCACCCTGAGTATCCCTCAACTAGAACGATGTGTCTTGAAGGGTACTAAAACAAGCCAGGTCAATCTCCACAGCTATCTCCACAGCTATCTCCACAGCTATCTCCACAGCTCTACAGTTCAGAGCAAAACCAATATTAAAATGATATTTGTCTGGGAGATAGCTGTGGAGATAGCTGTGGAGATAGCTGCTGTATGCTCCTGCAATAAAACGGTAAATCCGAACATGCCATGAGGAAAAAGAAATCTCCTTGTATAAAATATTGGCCGTCATAAAAGCCCCCTTGAACAGACTAGTGGGTCAATTCCTCATTGGGATTATATAAGAGACTCTGTGGGGTTTAATGAACAGACTAGTGGGTCAATTCGTCATTGGGGTTCTATAAGAGACTCTGTGGGGTTTTATGTGCAGTTGGCGAGGGAGAGTAACGGGGTAGTGGTTTTAATCCAGGTCGCCGATGTGGAGGGAGGTGAGGGGTGTGTTCGGACTGAACCATGAAGGAGGTGAGGGGTGTGTTCGGACTGAACCATGAAGGAGGTGAGGGGTGTGTTTGGACTGAATCAAATCAAATTTTATTTGTCACACGCGTCGAATACAACAGGTGTAGACCTTACAGTGAAATGCTTACTTACAAGCCCTTAACCAACAATGCAGTTTTAAGAAAAATAAGTGTTAAGTAAAAAATAGATTAAAAAATAAAATAATAATTAACGAGCAGCAGTAAAAAAAAATAACAGTAGCGAGGCTATGTATGTGCGGGGGCATGTGGGTAGAGTTAAAGTGACTATGCATAAATAATTAACAGAGTAGCAGCAGCGTAAAAAGGATGGGGTGGGGGGGCAGTGCAAATAGTCCGGGTAGCCATGATTAGCTGTTCAGGAGTCTTATGGCTTGGGGGTAGAAGCTGTTAAGAAGCCTTTTGGACCTAGACTTGGCGCTCCGGTACCGCTTGCCGTGCGGTAGCAGAGAGAACAGTCTATGACTAGGGTGACTGGAGTCTTTGACAATTTTATTTTTTGCTTGTAAGCAGGAATCAGGAGGATAGAGTTATGGTCAGATTTGCCAAATGGAGGGCGAGGGAGAGCTTTGTATGCGTCTCTGTGTGTGGAGTAAAGGTGGTCTAGAGTTGTTTTTCCTCTGGTTGCACATTTAACATGCTGGTAGAAATTAGGTAGAACGGATTTAAGTTTCCCTGCATTAAAGTCCCCGGCCACTAGGATTGCTGTCTCTGGATGAGCGTTTTCCTGTTTGCTTATGGCCTTATACAGCTCATTGAGTGCGGACTTAGTGCCAGCATCGGTTTGTGGTGGTAAATAGACAGCTACGAAGAATATAGATGAAAACTCTCTTGGTAAATAGTGTGGTCTACAGCTTATCATGAGATACTCTACCTCAGGCGAGCAAAACCTCAAGACTTTCTTAATATTAGATTTTATGCACCAGCTGTTGTTTACATATACACAGACCGCCACCCTTTGTCTTACCGGAGTCAGCCATTCTATCCTGCCGATGCAGCGTATATCCCACCAGCTGTATGTTATCATTAAGGAGGTGAGGGGTGTGTGAGGTAGAGTTTGGACTGAACCATGAAGGAGGTGAGGGGTGTGTGAGGTAGAGTTTGGACTGAACCATGAAGGAGGTGAGGGGTGTGTGTGAGGTAGAGTTTGGACTGAACCATGAAGGAGGTGAGGGGTGTGTGTGAGGTAGAGTTTGGACTGAACCACGAAGGAGGTGAGGGGTGTGTGAGGTAGAGTTTGGACTGAACCACGAAGGAGGTGAGGGGTGTGTGTGTGCGTTTTGACTGTACCATGGTCCTGATCCGGAGCCTCCAGGTTGTATCCGTACCCCAGCAGGGTGCGGACAGCCTCCCTCAGACTGTCCTTGTTGGACTTCTTGGTCCTCTCGTCCAGCAGAGTGTACGGAACCAAGCGGGGGTTCCTACGATTCTTCACATCCTTCACAAGGAAGGGGGAGATAATTAGGACTTCATTAACACACTGAACTAAAGAGGAGGAGATAGGACTTCATTAACACACTGAACTAAAGAGGAGGAGATAGGACTTCATTAACACACTGAACTAAAGAGGAGGAGATAGGACTTCATTAACACACTGAACTAAAGAGGAGGAGATAGGACTTCATTAACACACTGAACTAAAGAGGAGGAGATAGGACTTCATTAACACACTGAACTAAAGAGGAGGAGATAGGACTTCATTAACACACTGAACTAAAGGAGAGGAGATAGGACTTCATTAACACACTGAACTAAAGAGGAGGAGATAGGACTTCATTAACACACTGAACTAAAGAGGAGGAGATAGGACTTCATTAACACACTGAACTAAAGAGGAGGAGATAGGACTTCATTAACACACTGAACTAAAGAGGAGGAGATAGGACTTCATTAACACACTGAACTAAAGAGGAGGAGATAGGACTTCATTAACACCAATGGCACGTTGCTGATTTTGTACGTTTGCCCACTGACAAAGACATGATCAGTCTATCATTTTAATGGTAGGTTTATTTGAACAGTGAGAGACAGAATAACAACAAACAAATCCAGAAAAAATGCATGTCAAAAATGTTATAAATTGATTTGCATTTTAATGAGGGAAATAAGTATTTGACCCCCTCTCAATCAGAAAGATTTCTGGCTCCTAGGTTTCTTTTATACAGGTAACGAGCTGAGATTAGGAGCACACTCTTAAAGGGAGTGCTCCTAATCTCAGCTTGTTACCTGTATAAAAGACACCTGTCCACAGAAGCAATCAATCTATCAGATTCCAAACTCTCCACCATGGCCAAGACCAAAGAGCTCTCCAAGGATGTCAGGGACAAGATTGTCGACCTACACAAGGCTGAAATGGGCTACAAGACCATCGCCAAGCAGCTTGGTGAGAAGGTGACAACAGTTGGTGCGAATATTCGCAAATGAAAGAAACACAAAAGATCTGTCAATCTCCCTCGGCCTGGGGCTCCATGCAAGATCTCACCTCGTGGAGTTGCAATGATCATGAGAACGGTGAGGAATCAGCCCAGAACTACACGGGAGGATCTTGTCAATGATCTCAAGGCAGCTGGGACCATAGTCACCAAGAAAACAATTGGTAACACACTACGCCGTGAAGGACTGAAATCCTGCAGCGCCCGCAAGGTCCCCCTGCTCAAGAAAGCACATATACAGGCCCGTCTGAAGTTTGCCAATGAACATCTGAATGATTCAGAGGAGAACTGGGTCAAAGTGTTGTGGTCAGATGAGACCAAAATCGAGCTCTTTGGCATCAACTCAACTCGCGGAATGCTGCCTATGACCCCAAGAACACCATCCCCACCGTCAAACATGGAGGTGGAAACATTATGCTTTGGGGGGGGGGGGGGGGTTTCTGCTAAGGGGACAGGACAACTACACCGCATCAAAGGGACGATGGATGGTGCCATGTACCGTCAAATCTAGGGTGAGAACCTCCTTCCCTCAGCCAGGGCATTGAAAATGGGTCGTGGATGGGTGTCCCAGGATGACAATGACCCAAAACACACGGCCAAGGAAACAAAGGAGTGGCTCAAGAAGAATCACATTAAGGTCCTGGAGTGGCCTAGCCAGTCTCCAGACCTTAATCCCATAGAAAATGTGGAGGGAGCTGAAGGTTCGAGTTGCCAAACGTCAGGCTCGAAACCTTAATGACTTGGAGAAGATCTGCAAAGAGGAGTGGGACAAAATCCCTCCTGAGATGTGTGCAAACATGGTGGCCAACTACAAGAAACGTCTGACCTCTGTGAAGTCATGTTTTGCAGAGGGGTCAAATACTTATTTCCCTCATTAAAATGCAAATCAATTTATAACATTTTTTGACATGCGTTTTTCTGGATGTTTTTGTTGTTATTCTGTCTCTCACTGTTCAAGTAAACCTACCATTACAATTATAGACTGATCATGTCTTTGTCAGTGGGCAAACGTACAAAATCAGCAGGGGATCAAATACTTTTTTCCCTCACTGTATGTTAGCACAGCTGAAAACTGTTGCGCTGATTAAAGAAGCATAAAAACTGGCCTTCTTGAGACTAGTTGAGTATCTGAAGCATCAGCAAATGTGGGTTCGATTACAGGCTCAAAATGTCCAGAAACAAATAACTTTCTTCTGAAACTCGTCAGTCTATTCTTGTTCTGAGAAATTAAGGTTATTCCATACGAGAAATTGTCAAGAAACTGAAGATCTCATACAACGCTGTGTACTACTCCCTTCACAGAACAGCGCAAACTGGCTCTAACCAGAATAGAAAGAGGAGTGAGAGGCCCCGGTGGACAACTGAGCAAGAGGACAAATACATTAGAGTGTCTAGTTTGAGAAACAGACGTCTCACAGGTCCTCAACTGGCAGCTTCATTGAATAGTACCCGCAAAACACCAATCTCAACGTCAACAGTGAAGAGGTGACTACGGGATGCTGACCTTCGAGGCAGAGTTGCAAAGAAAGACTGGCCAATAAAAATACAATATTAAGATGGGAAGTCTGAGATATGGCTTTTTCTTTGCAACTCTGCCTAGAAGGTCAGCATCCCGGAGTCGCCTCTTCACTGTTGACGCCACCGATGGACAGTACCATCAAATATGTTCTATTGATTCTGTTTCCTCGTGGGAGAGTCTGCACAAGGCTGACTGTTCAATGCCACATATATTGAGCATTTTTTAAAATAATAATAATAATAATAATATGCCATTTAGCAGAGGCTTTTATCCAAAGCGACTTACAGTCATGCGTGCATACATTTTTTGTGTATGGGTGGTCCCGGGGATCGAAGCGTTACAAGCGCCACGCTCTACCAGCTGAGCTACAGAGTAGCTACTTGCTACTTATTGTAGCAAGTATTTTATATAATGGCTTAAATTGAAACAAACGGATTGATGTGTCAATTGTGGTTTTATATGTCAGTTCATAGACCCGATGACAAGGTATTGAGACATCAGAAACCTGTTCCCAACGGACTTGAATTTTACACGGTATTGCTGTCAAACCTTTTGACTAAGTGAAACTGATACATTTTTTGATTTATACAAATCATTTAAGCCATTTATGATTTTTAATGGGTGGCAGACAGACTCATTATTTCTTCTTTAAGTAATAGTCTCTTCCAATTTTGTGGCCGAGCTGCGATGAGTTGGTTATCATTTTGTATTGAGCATACACCTCCATACACTGTTGTTAGTTGTTTGTGTGACAATTTTACCGTTCTGGGGGGGGGTTAGAAGGAACACTTTATCCTATCCCAGGTATTCCTTAAAGAGGTGGGGTTTCAAATGTCTCCGGAAGGTGGTGAGTGACTCCGCTGTCCTGGCGTCGTGAGGGAGCTTGTTCCACCATTGGGGTGCCAGAGCAGCGAACAGTTTTGACTGGGCTGAGCGGGAGCTATGCTTCCGCAGAGGAAGGGGAGCCAGCAGGCCAGAGGTGGATGAACGCAATGTCCTCGTTTGGGTGTAGGGACTGATCAGAGCCTGAAGGTACAGAGGTGCCGTTCCCCTCACTGCTCCATAGGCAAGCACCATGGTCTTGTAGCGGATGCGAGCTTCAACTGGAAGCCAGTGGAGTGTGCGGAGGAGGGGGGTGATGTGAGAGAACTTGGGAAGGTTGAACACCAGACGGGCTGCGGCATTCTGGATGAGTTGTAGGGGTTTAATGGCACAGGCAGGGAGCCCAGCCAACAGCGAGTTGCAGTAGTCCAGACGGGACGGGAGATGACAAGTGCCTGGACCAGGACCTGCGCCGCTTCCTGTGTAAGGCAGGGTCGCACTCTCCGAATGTTGTAGAGCATGAACCTGCAGGAGCGGGTCACCGCCTTGATGTTGGCGGAGAACGACAGGGTGTTGTCCAGGGTTGTTTACAATGGCCTTCATAAATAGAACGACAGGGTGTTGTCCAGGGTTGTTTACAATGGCCTTCATAAATATTATACCCTTTTTGTACATTTCGGTACAACAGAGGCTTTAGGAGAGAGGTTTAATGTCTTATATGTAATAATTTTAACCCTCCAAACTCATGTTGGTTATATAAATATGCTCGTTTAACTCTATCTGGTTTGCCATTCCAAATAAAGTGAAATATTTGTTTCTCACATT
Source organism: Coregonus ussuriensis (assembly GCA_031479575.1). NCBI lineage: Eukaryota > Metazoa > Chordata > Actinopteri > Salmoniformes > Salmonidae > Coregonus > Coregonus ussuriensis. Next base: position 107,158,673 of record CM062473.1, on the reverse strand, counting down.
ATTTGAAAAATGATTCTCCTGGAGTCGGTAGAGCCATAAATAAATATGTAAACTGCGATACCACTAGAGAATTAATCAGAGTAACCTTCCCATAAATGGATAGGTGTTTCCCTCGGTTTCTAGGTTCTATCTGTTTTGCTGAGTTTTCGATCAAAGTTAGTTGCAAGATCGCTCAACTTTTCCGGGATATGTACACCAAGCACATCGACTTCACCATCCGCCCATTTAAATCGGGAGACCACATGGCAATTTAAAGATTGTGTCTTTTAGAGACCCAATCAGTAAAATAGTACACTTACCATAGTTGGGTTTTAGTACAGAGAAACTGGAGAAATTATCCAGGTCCTCAATGAGGCCCTTCAAGGTTGAAGATTGAGGACTCAAGAGAAAACTTCAATCATCGGCATACATTTATATTTTTAGCCCCTTAAATGTTATCATTTCATCTGATTTTTAAAGCTAACAATTGTGGCCATAATAATTAGTTATGGTGACAGAGAGCAACCTCTTGACAATTCAGTTCTCAGAGAAGTAACCGTTAATTTCTTATTTTACATAAAGGATTGTTGTACATGACTTTTACCCATCTTATGAGAGATTCACAAAATCTGCTATAAAGATTATACCTGGTTTCCCTGCGTTCTCATAGTTTTCCATTATTTCCAGCAGTTCTCTAATGTTGTCTCCAATATATCTTCTTTTTAAGAATCCCATCTGATCGTGATGAATAATGTCCGGTAGGACCTTTTTTTAATTCTATAAATACATTTAGCCAATATTTTCTGCGTCACAACATGAGCCATTGGAGTGAGCGAGACAGCACAGCCAGACGTGGGATCCAGACTACACCACTGCCAGGGCTGCTGGGTCTAATTGTATACAGAGTCTGCAGTATAGTATGTAGTCTGTACTAAGATAAGGTTAACTTTAGCTGACAGGCAGAGCAGGAAAACTCTCATCTCCCAGTGGTGATAAATAGTTATATCTACAGCTGCACCTCTGTAGTGGACTCATTAAAGGTGTAGTGGGTCTTACATGTTTCATGGGGGGCTGTTGAGATGCTGCAGCAACCCTGGTCACCACCACGCTGCTGCAGCAACCCCTGGTCACCATCACCCTGCTGCAGCAACCCTGGTCACCACCACGTTGCTGCAGCAACCCCGGTCACCACCACGCTGCTGCAGCAACCCCTGGTCACCATCACCCTGCTGCAGCAACCCTGGTCACCACCACCCTGCTGCAGCAACCCCTGGTCACCACCACCCTGCTGCAGCAACCCTGGTCACCACCACGTTGCTGCAGCAACCCCGGTCACCACCACGCTGCTGCAGCAACCCCTGGTCACCATCACCCTGCTGCAGCAACCCCTGGTCCCCATCACCCTGCTGCAGCAACCCTGGTCACCACCACCCTGCTGCAGCAACCCCTGGTCATCACCACGCTGCTGCAGCAACCCCTGGTCACCACCACCCTGCTGCAGCAACCCCTGGTCACCACCACCCTGCTGCAGCAACCCTGGTCACCACCACGCTGCTGCAGCAACCCCTGGTCACCACCACCCTGCTGCAGCAACCCCTGGTCACCACCACCCTGCTGCAGCAACCCCTGGTCACCACCACCCTGCTGCAGCAACCCCTGGTCACCACCACGCTGCTGCAGCCCGGCTAAACACACACACCTTTGGGTGACACACCTGCTGGATGCCGTAGGTCCAGCCCTGGCGTATGCGGTCCCTGGCCCACACATTGTGAGCGTTCTCCGCCAGCTTGTCCACCATGGCCTCCTGGGTAGAGGCCAGCTTGATGTGGCCCAGGTCCATAGGAGCAGGCTTGTAGCCACTAGACAGCTCATAACTGGACCAGAGAGGATGCACACATAGAGAGACAAAATATTAGTCTAGGGAGACGCTGTTGGATGGAAGAAAAACAGTTTGGCATGAGAATGACATAAGGACTAGGTTAAAACAGACACCCATCTGGTAAAGGACTAGGTTAAAACAGACACCCATCTGGTAAAGGACTAGGTTAAAACAGACACCCATCTGGTAAAGGACTAGGTTAAAACAGACACCCATCTGGTAAAGGACTAGGTTAAAACAGACATCCATCTGGTAAAGGACTAGGTTAAAACAGACACCCATCTGGTAAAGGACTAGGTTAAAACAGACACCCATCTGGTAAAGGACTAGGTTAAAACAGACACCCATCTGGTAAAGGACTAGGTTAAAACAGACATCCATCTGGTAAAGGACTAGGTTAAAACAGACACCCATCTGGTAAAGGACTAGGTTAAAACAGACACCCATCTGGTAAAGGACTAGGTTAAAACAGACACCCATCTGGTAAAGGACTAGGTTAAAACAGACACCCATCTGGTAAAGGACTAGGTTAAAACAGACACCCATCTGGTAAAGGACTAGGTTAAAACAGACACCCATCTGGTAAAGGACTAGGTTAAAACAGACATCCATCTGGTAAAGGACTAGGTTAAAACAGACATCCATCTGGTAAATGACTAGACTAAAACAGACACCCATCTGGTAAAGGACTAGGTTAAAACAGACACCCATCTGGTAAAGGACTAGGTTAAAACAGACACCCATCTGGTAAAGGTTAAAACAGACACCCATCTGGTAAAGGACTAGGTTAAAACAGACATCCATCTGGTAAAGGACTAGGTTAAAACAGACACCCATCTGGTAAAGGACTAGGTTAAAACAGACACCCATCTGGTAAAGGACTAGGTTAAAACAGACACCCATCTGGTAAAGGACTAGGTTAAAACAGACACCCATCTGGTAAAGGTTAAAACAGACACCCATCTGGTAAAGGACTAGGTTAAAACAGACACCCATCTGGTAAAGGTTAAAACAGACACCCATCTGGTAAAGGACTAGGTTAAAACAGACACCCATCTGGTAAAGGACTAGGTTAAAACAGACACCCATCTGGTAAAGGTTAAAACAGACACCCATCTGGTAAAGGACTAGGTTAAAACAGACACCCATCTGGTAAAGGACTAGGTTAAAACAGACACCCATCTGGTAAAGGACTAGGTTAAAACAGACACCCATCTGGTAAAGGACTAGGTTAAAACAGACACCCATCTGGTAAAGGACTAGGTTAAAACAGACATCCATCTGGTAAAGGACTAGGTTAAAACAGACACCCATCTGGTAAAGGACTAGGTTAAAACAGACACCCATCTGGTAAAGGACTAGGTTAAAACAGACACCCATCTGGTAAAGGACTAGGTTAAAACAGACATCCATCTGGTAAAGGACTAGGTTAAAACAGACACCCATCTGGTAAAGGACTAGGTTAAAACAGACACCCATCTGGTAAAGGACTAGGTTAAAACAGACACCCATCTGGTAAAGGACTAGGTTAAAACAGACACCCATCTGGTAAAGGACTAGGTTAAAACAGACACCCATCTGGTAAAGGTTAAAACAGACACCCATCTAGTATAGGTTAAAACAGACACCCATCTGGTAAAGGACTAGGTTAAAACAGACACCCATCTGGTAAAGGACTAGGTTAAAACAGACACCCATCTGGTAAAGGACTAGGTTAAAACAGACATCCATCTGGTAAAAGACTAGGTTAAAACAGACACCCATCTGGTAAAGGACTAGGTTAAAACAGACACCCATCTGGTAAATGACAAGGTTAAAACAGACACCCATCTGGTAAAGGACTAGGTTAAAACAGAAAAGGAGCTGGTAAGGCACAAGCTAAGGCAAAATATGCACGTAAACTGAAATGTGTACCAGTGCATCCAACACACTAGCAGTCATTGCAGTTATTGACATTGCACTTGGAGGAGGTAGACAGCTATGAGCAGAGATGGCAATCTTAGCTACTAGGAGCAGAGTCTGGAGAACATACAGTAGGTACTAACTGTTGTGTAATAGGATGGTACAGAATGTGAGGAAAGTGACTCACGTGGCGGAGAGCTTGAGGTTCTTCACATTCTCCACAGCATGCTCATCAGCCAGCCCCACGTGGCAACCCAGGGCCAAGAGAGTCCTTCAGACCAATCAGAAAGGAGAAGCATTGTCAGGTTCACTAAGAGAGGGTCTGAGTAACTCCACACTAATCACAGAGTAGGAAGAGCATAGCTCTCACTTTGGAGGTGTCTCCACTGAGTCTTGAAAATATGAGGACGATCATTAATCAACATGTCTTATGTAATGGCAGAACTTCTGTACAGCATGCAGGCTTCAGCAGAATATTCGATGGAGGAAGCTGAGGTGAGGAATCGGTCATTATTGGTCAATTATTCATTTCGATACGCGCTCTCCGAAGCCAGGTAGTCTCAACGTATCAACCCCTCAGGGGCCCCCCGACACTGAAGATAGTACGCGCCAAAGAATGGGCAGTGACGTCTAGCGGGTAGAACCTCGTAACAGTACGAGGGGACGCCCAACAAGCCGCATCGTAAAATCTCCTGCAAGGAGATGCCCTTAAACAGAGCACAAGAAGCAGCCATACCTCTGGTGGAGTGAGCCCTCAGGTCTTCCGCAGGATGGAACCCCTTGCTATTATAGGTCAATATAATAGATTCCACAATCCAATGTGATAACCGTTGACGAGAGAGGGGGGCCTCCTGACCAATAAAGCATTCTTAAAGGACAGATATTTCATCTCCCTGCTCTTCAGCGGCTCAAAGTGCTTCTGAGAAACTGAAGCACAATAGACACATCCCATGACAGGGCTAAAGGGTAAAGGCTAGGGACCTGGATGTGAAAACCAGCGTGTTACTGTCGGAGCCTATATGACAGGCCGAGATAGCAGCTAGATAGACCCTACAGTGGAGAAAACCTTCCCTCTGTCCATAAGGTCCTGCAAAAAGCATAAAACATCGGAAAAAAAGAGCATTGGTAAGGAATGTTTTTGGTCACACCACTTCTCAAAAACACTCCACTTGTTTCCATACAGTGAGCGTGTAGAAGGGGCCCTGGCACTCGGGATAGTCAATGACTCTGAGAGGCAGGCCTGTTGCATCCAGATTCAACCTCTCACGGGCCAGGGCCACAGGGCCACGGTGTTCGGGTGGAAAGTCTCTCTGTTCCCTTGGGTCAGAAGATCCCTGCGTAACGGGAGTTACCAGGGCTTGTCGTAAAGCAGGAGAATGATCTCTGCTAACCAGAGCTTGCCTGGCCATCGAGGGACTGATGAGGGATGAACCTTCTTCTAACACTGATCTCTGCTAACCAGAGCTTGCCTGGCCATCGAGGGGCTGATGAACCTTCTTCTCACACTGATCTCTGCTAACCAGAGCTTGCCTGGCCATCGAGGGGCTGATGAACCTTCTTCTCACACTGATCTCATCTCTGCTAACCAGAGCTTGCCTGGCCATCGAGGGGCTGATGAACCTTCTTCTCACACTGATCTCTGCTAACCAGAGCTTGCCTGGCCATCGAGGGGCTGATGAACCTTCTTCTCACACTGATCTCTGCTAACCAGAGCTTGCCTGGCCATCGAGGGGCTGATGAACCTTCTTCTCACACTGATCTCTGCTAACCAGAGCTTGCCTGGCCATCGAGGGGCTGATGAACCTTCTTCTAACACTGATCTCTGCTAACCAGAGCTTGCCTGGCCATCGAGGGGCTGATGAACCTTCTTCTAACACTGATCTCTGCTAACCAGAGCTTGCCTGGCCATCGAGGGGCTGATGAACCTTCTTCTAACACTGATCTCTGCTAACCAGAGCTTGCCTGGCCATCAAAGGGCTGATGAAGGATGGCCTTCTTCTCACACTCTGACTAGACTGGGGAGTATGAGGCGAAGTGTTTCACCACTTGGGGATAAGACCGGTCCGACGTTTAGTACGCCCGGGACATGAGTCGTGTGTAGTGACAGTAGGTGTACACTGCTCCACAGCATAATCCTGGTGGATAGTCTGTAAGCGCAGGGAGCGAGGGCCACCGCAGTCGTTTTGTCCGTTCTGATCAAAACGTGACAATTTCAAAGGGAGGGTAGAAGGTGTTTCAGTGAACAAAACACTGTCAGCAATGCTGAGTTGTGGGGTAGCTGTAAAGGACCCATAGGTCCAGAAAGGGGGGAGGGGAACCAGGAAGTACCAGGAGTAGAAGCAGCGATGGCTCTCTGCCGCTGGTATCGCCCTGATAGCCCCTTTGATTAATAGAGAGGAGATTTCCTGCTCTAGTATGCATGTTGAGTCGCCAGTCGATACTGATTCCAGAACTCAGTTGAGAACGAGTGGTTTAAGAGTAAACTGCAGTCTTTGTAAGTGTGGACAAGACCCAGGGCTGGACTGCGCATGCGCGCCAGTTCCCTGCTCTTGG
>CM062473.1:107134931-107151860 GCA_031479575.1 Coregonus ussuriensis | reverse complement strand
ATACTGTCCTGTCCTGTAGACGTACCGTACAGTAGCTAACCATAACACCAAACCTATTCTATACTGTCCTGTCCTGTAGACGTACCGTACAGTAGCTAACCATAACACCAAACCTATTCTATACTGTCCTGTCCTGTAGACGTACCATACAGTAGCTAACCATAACACCAAACCTATTCTATACTGTCCTGTCCTGTAGACGTACCATACAGTAGCTAACCATAACACCAAACCTATTCTATACTGTCCTGTCCTGTAGACATACCGTACAGTAGCTAACCATAACACCAAACCTATTCTATACTGTCCTGTCCTGTAGACGTACCATACAGTAGCTAACCATAACACCAAACCTATTCTATACTGTCCTGTAGACGTACCGTACAGTAGCTAACCATAACACCAAACCTATTCTATACTGTCCTGTCCTGTAGACGTACCGTACAGTAGCTAACCATAACACCAAACCTATTCTATACTGTCCTGTCCTGTAGACGTACCGTACAGTACAGTAGCTAACCATAACACCAAACCTATTCTATACTGTCCTGTAGATGTACCGTACAGTAGCTAACCATAACACCAAACCTATTCTATACTGTCCTGTAGACGTACCGTACAGTAGCTAACCATAACACCAAACCTATTCTATACTGTCCTGTCCTGTAGACGTACCGTACAGTAGCTAACCATAACACCAAACCTATTCTAAACTGTCCTGTAGACGTACCATACAGTAGCTAACCATAACACCAAACCTATTCTATACTGTCCTGTCCTGTAGACGTACCGTACAGTAGCTAACCATAACACCAAACCTATTCTATACTGTCCTGTCCTGTAGACGTACCATACAGTAGCTAACCATAACACCAAACCTATTCTATTTCTCAACACTTTTTTTGTTGTTGTTTTATTCTTACTTTTTTTGTTTAAAATAAATGCACTGTTGGTTAAGGGCTGTAAGTAAGCATTTCACTGTAATGTCTGCACCTGTTGTATTCGGCGCATGTGACCAATAAAATTTGATTTGATTTGATTTGATTCTATACTGTCCTGTCCTGTAGACGTACCGTACAGTAGCTAACCATAACACCAAACCTATTCTATACTGTCCTGTCCTGTAGACGTACCGTACAGTAGCTAACCATAACACCAAACCTATTCTATACTGTCCTGTCCTGTAGACGTACCATACAGTAGCTAACCATAACACCAAACCTATTCTATACTGTCCTGTCCTGTAGACGTACCATACAGTAGCTAACCATAACACCAAACCTATTCTATACTGTCCTGTCCTGTAGACATACCGTACAGTAGCTAACCATAACACCAAACCTATTCTATACTGTCCTGTCCTGTAGACGTACCGTACAGTAGCTAACCATAACACCAAACCTATTCTATACTGTCCTGTAGACGTACCGTACAGTACAGTAGCTAACCATAACACCAAACCTATTCTATACTGTCCTGTCCTGTAGACGTACCGTACAGTAGCTAACCATAACACCAAACCTATTCTATACTGTCCTGTCCTGTAGACGTACCGTACAGTAGCTAACCATAACACCAAACCTATTCTATACTGTCCTGTAGACGTACCGTACAGTAGCTAACCATAACACCAAACCTATTCTATACTGTCCTGTAGACGTACCGTACAGTAGCTAACCATAACACCAAACCTATTCTATACTGTCCTGTCCTGTAGACGTACCGTACAGTAGCTAACCATAACACCAAACCTATTCTATACTGTCCTGTAGACGTACCATACAGTAGCTAACCATAACACCAAACCTATTCTATACTGTCCTGTCCTGTAGACGTACCGTACAGTAGCTAACCATAACACCAAACCTATTCTATACTGTCCTGTCCTGTAGACGTACCATACAGTAGCTAACCATAACACCAAACCTAACCTATTCTATACTGTCTGTCCTGTAGACGTACCGTACAGTAGCTAACCATAACACCAAACCTATTCTATACTGTCCTGTCCTGTAGACGTACCATACAGTAGCTAACCATAACACCAAACCTATTCTATACTGTCCTGTAGACGTACCGTACAGTAAGCTAACCATAACACCAAACCTATTCTATACTGTCCTGTCCTGTAGACGTACCGTACAGTAGCTAACCATAACACCAAACCTATTCTATACTGTCCTGTCCTGTAGACGTACGTACAGTAGCTAACCATAACACCAAACCTATTCTATACTGTCCTGTCCTGTAGACGTACCGTACAGTAGCTAACCATAACACCAAACCTATTCTATACTGTCCTGTCCTGTAGACGTACGTACAGTAGCTAACCATAACACCAAACCTATTCTATACTGTCCTGTCCTGTAGACGTACCGTACAGTAGCTAACCATAACACCAAACCTATTCTATACTGTCCTGTCCTGTAGACGTACCGTACAGTAGCTAACCATAACACCAAACCTATTCTATACTGTCCTGTAGACGTACCATACAGTAGCTAACCATAACACCAAACCTATTCTATACTGTCCTGTAGACGTACCGTACAGTAGCTAACCATAACACCAAACCTATTCTATACTGTCCTGTCCTGTAGACGTACCATACAGTAGCTAACCATAACACCAAACCTATTCTATACTGTCCTGTAGACGTACCGTACAGTAACTAACCATAACACCAAACCTATTCTATACTGTCCTGTCCTGTAGACGTACCGTACAGTAGCTAACCATAACACCAAACCTATTCTATACTGTCCTGTCCTGTAGACGTACCGTACAGTAGCTAACCATAACACCAAACCTATTCTATACTGTCCTGTCCTGTAGACGTACCGTACAGTAACTAACCATAACACCAAACCTATTCTATACTGTCCTGTCCTGTAGACGTACAGTAGCTAACCATAACACCAAACCTATTCTATACTGTCCTGTCCTGTAGACGTACCGTACAGTAGTTAACCATAACACCAAACCTATTCTATACTGTCCTGTCCTGTAGACGTACCATACAGTAGCTAACCATAACACCAAACCTATTCTATACTGTCCTGTCCTGTAGACGTACCGTACAGTAGCTAACCATAACACCAAACCTATTCTATACTGTCCTGTAGACGTACCGTACAGTAACTAACCATAACACCAAACCTATTCTATACTGTCCTGTCCTGTAGACGTACCATACAGTAGCTAACCATAACACCAAACCTATTCTATACTGTCCTGTCCTGTAGACGTACCGTACAGTAGCTAACCATAACACCAAACCTATTCTATACTGTCCTGTCCTGTAGACGTACCATACAGTAGCTAACCATAACACCAAACCGTCAGTTTGACAGAACACAACAGAACACCACAGGCTACAGAGGGCAGAGTATTTATATTCAACCCCAAATCAGAAACCATGGACACTACAGTATGTCAATAAGCCCTGATACAAAACAAGGAGATACATCTGTGTCTGTGTTATCAGGGGACTACTGTCATGCTGTTTCTAATTACACACTTCACAGGCTGCAAATTGCCTGTGTGAATTTGACTCTGGATGGGAGGAGGGTTCTTCATCTCTCCACAGACTGGGGCTGACAGAACACCGTACACCACGTTGGCAGTGGGTTCTCTCCACAGACTAGGGCTGACAGAACACCGTACACCATGTTGGCAGTGGGTTCTCTCCACAGACTGGGGCTGACAGAACACCGTACACCACGTTGGCAGTGGGTTCTCTCCACAGACTAGGGCTGACAGAACACCGTACACCACGTTGGCAGTGGGTTCTCTCCACAGACTAGGGCTGACAGAACACCGTACACCACGTTGGCAGTGGGTTCTCTCCACAGACTAGGGCTGACAGAACACCGTACACCATGTTGGCAGTGGAGTGGGTTCTCTCCACAGACTGGGGCTGACAGAACACCGTACACCACGTTGGCAGTGGGTTCTCTCCACAGACTGGGGCTGACAGAACACCGTACACCACGTTGGCAGTGGGTTCTCTCCACAGACTGAGGCTGACAGAACACCGTACACCACGTTGGCAGTGGGTTCTCTCCACAGACTGAGGCTGACAGAACACCGTACACCACGTTGGCAGTGGGTTCTCTCCACAGACTAGGGCTGACAGAACACCGTACACCACGTTGGCAGTGGGTTCTCTCCACAGACTAGGGCTGACAGAACACCGTACACCACGTTGGCAGTGGGTTCTCTCCACAGACTAGGGCTGACAGAACACCGTACACCATGTTGGCAGTGGGTTCCGCTGACAGAGACAGTGTGACTGGGGGTTCTATTAACACCCTCACATGTAGAACCCCAGGTTGTTAGGCCTACTGCTGCTAGGTAGCTCTCTCTCTGCTCTCTCCCTCCCCTCTGTCTGTCCTTGATTGCAGGAGTGAAGTCTGGTGTGCGGGAGTCAGGGTTCCAGCTGCAGCTCATTCACCATAATCACCAGCTTACGTTGCCTTCACCACGGAGATGAGGAAGGTTTTTGACCACCCAGTACGAGGCAAGGAGGCTGCGAAACGGTTGTTTTCTCTTCGGCAGGGGGCTCGTAGTGTGGCGGAGATGGCAGTGGAGTTTCGGACTTTAGCAGCAGTGAGTGGTTGGAATGACGAGGCATTACAAGGAGTGTTCATCAATGCTTTATCTGAGACTTTAAAAGATGAATTGGTGTCATATGATGAATCGCCTACGCTGGATAATCTTATTTCACTCACTATCAGGTTGGATAATCGGATTCGGGAGCGCCGCCGGGAGAGGAGTGTTAGTTCCAAGCACCCTGTCTGTCATCAACAAACTCCTCCCTGCATCGTCCCTACGGAGAAAGCCGTGTCTTCCCGAGTCGATACGAGGAGCGGAGCACTGAACCCGAAGCCATGGAGGTGGGTCGTGCACGGTTGTCCTCAGAGGAGCGTGCACGTCGTATTCAGGCTCGGGTCTGCCTGTATTGTGGAGAAGCTGGTCATTTCGTTCCTTCCTGCCCAGTTCGTCCGGGAAAAGGGCCGGCTCATCATTAATGGGAGAAGTTTTGGTGAGCCGAGCAGCGGATTCTTCCTCTTCTCCCCGCATTCTGCTCCAGGCATCCCTCCAGTGGCAGTTCCAGAATTTCTCTGTTAGTGCGCTGATTGACTCTGGTGCCGACGAAAGCTTTTTGGATAGAGAGTGGGCTCAACAAATGGATTTGGAGACTGTTCCTATGGACTGTCCGCTGCAGGCTAAGGGTCTAAATGGACAATTGTTGACCCGTATTACCCATCAGACTGTTCCTGTTTGTCTTAGAGTGTCGGGAAATCATCAGGAGAACATTCAATTCCATATTATCGACTGCCCACAGACTCCCCCCCTGGTCCTTGGTATCCCCTGGCTCATAAGACACAATCCACACATTGATTGGGTGACAGGTAGCATTGTTTCATGGAGCACATTTTGTCATGTGAATTGTTTGTGTTCTGCTCAGACTCCTGCCAGTACTGTGCCTCAACCTCCACTGGAGTCCATGGATCTTTCTGTTGTTCCTGACGTGTATCATGACCTGGCATCCGTTTTCTGCAAACACAGAGCTACTTCTCTTCCTCCTCACCGGCCTTACGACTGCGCCATTGACCTCCAGCCAGGAGCCCCGCTCCCCAGCAGTCGCCTGTACAATCTCTCCCGCCCGGAGACGGAGGCTATGGAGAACTACATTCGGGACTCCTTGGGGGCAGGTATTATTCGTCCTTCCTCGTCACCTGTAGGAGCGGGATTCTTTTTTGTTGCTAAAAAGGATAAGACCCTCAGACCCTGTATTGATTACCGTGGACTTAACAACATCACCATTAAGAACAAGTATTCTCTGCTCTGCCTTTGATTAATTCTGCTTTTCCCCTCCTTCATGGTGCTACCATTTTTACGAAACTGGATTTACGAAATGCTTATCACCTGGTGCGCATTCGTAAAGGGGATGAATGGAAGACTGCCTTCAACACACCCTTGGGACATTTTGAGTATCTGGTTATGCCTTTTGGGTTGTCCAATGCCCCTGCTGTTTTTCAGGCACTAGTCAATGATGTCCTTCGGGACATGTTGAATCGGTTTGTTTTTGTCTATCTGGATGATATCTTAATTTTCTCAGAGTCCTCCCAGGAACATGAACTGCATGTGCGCCAGGTGTTGCAAAGGTTGTTGGAGAACAAACTGTTTGTGAAGATGGAGAAATGTGAATTTCATGTGTCTGAGACCTCTTTTTTGGGTTACATCATAGCTCAGGGGGAGTTGCGGATGGACCCAGCTAAGATCTCTGCTGTCACGGACTGGCCAGCCCCCTCCACCTGCAGCCGGACCCCGACCGCCAGTTTGTCGTGGAGGTGGATGCATCCGACACTGGGGTAGGTGCGGTGTTGTCACAACGTTCACCTGAAGATAATAAACTGCATCCCTGTGCTTTTCTCTCAAGGAAACTTTCTCAGGCAGAGAGGAATTATGATGTTGGCAATCGTGAACTGCTCGCCGTTAAGTTGGCTCTCGAGGAGTGGCGACATTGGTTGGAGGGGGCGGAACAACCCTTCATCGTTTGGACGGATCATAAGAATCTGGCTTACCTCCAGTCAGCGAAGCAGCTCAACCCCCGTCAAGCCAGGTGGGCACTATTTTTTGGGAGATTCAATTTTTCTCTGTCTTACCGTCCTGGGTCACGCAACGTCAAGCCTGACGCCCTGTCTCGTGTTCATTCGGCTGTTGATACTGGTAGTAACCCTGAACCCATTTTGCCTCCTACCTGCAGTATTGCGGCCATCACATGTGACATCGAGGGGATTGTTAGACAGGACAGGCTCAACATCATCAAGCTGACCCTGGGAGGGGTCCTCCTAACCGGATGTTTGTCCCTGAGTCTGCTCGCTCCCAGGTACTTCAGTGGGCTCACTCGTCTCCCCTTACCTGTCACCCTGGAGTTTCGCGGACCCTTGACTTTGTGCGACGGAAGTTCTGGTGGGCCACGATGGAGGCGGACACTCGAGCCTTCATTGCTGCTTGTACGGTATGTGCACGAAGTAAGAACTCCACCCAGGCCAGCGCTGGTCATCTACGACCTCTACCTATACCCAGCCGGCCCTGGTCGCACATCGCTATGGATTTTGTCACTGGACTTCCCCCTTCGTCTGGAAAGACTGTCATTCTTACGGTGATTGATCGTTTTTCTAAGTTCGCTCATTTTTTGGCCCTACCTAAACTGCCCACTGCCAGAGAGACGGTTGATATTTTGGTTGAACATGTGTTCCGCTCTCATGGTCTACCCATGGATATTGTCTCTGACAGGGGTCCCCAGTCAGTTTGTCTCCCAGGTGTGGAAAGCTTTCTGTAAAGCTTTGGGCATCACATCCAGCCTGTCCTCTGGATATCACCCCCAGACCAACGGGCAAGCCGAGAGAGCGAACCAGGAGATGGAGACCGCTCTCCGCTGTGTCACAGGGTCTAACCCTGGGTCATGGAGCACCATGCTTCCCTGGGTGGAATATGCTCATAACACCTTGACTAACGCTTCCTCTGGTTTGTCTCCTTTTCTGTGTGCTCTGGGTTATCAACCTCCCCTGTTCCCTTCTCAAGAGAGGGAACTGGCAGTACCCTCGGTGCAGTCCCACATGCGACGCTGCTTCAAGGTCTGGAGGAAGGCCAGGGTAGCTCTGTCCCGAGCTTCGGCGTACATGCAGAGGCAAGCCAACCGTCACCGGTCCCAGGCTCCCGGTTACTCTCCTGGTCAAGAGGTATGGCTTAAGTCACGTGACCTTCCATTGAGGGTGGAGTCTAAGAAGATGGCGCCTAGCCTAGTTTTATAGGACCGTTCAAGATACTGTCTATTGTTAACCCCTGCGCGGTTAAGCTACAGCTTCCTGCCTCCCTACGGGTTCATTCCACCTTTCATGTTTCCCAGATTAAGCCTGTGTCGGTTAGCCCTCTGTGCCCGCCCTCTCGTCCCCCTCCTCCGCCCAGGATCGTGGGTGGGGGTCCGGTCTACACTGTCCGGCGACTTCTGGATGTTCGCCGCCGGGGTCGTGGTTTCCAGTACCTGGTGGATTGGGAGGGTTATGGTCCTGAGGAACGTTCCTGGGTGCCCAGGAGCTTCATTGTGGATCCTGCTCTGGTCCGAGAGTTTCATAGGTTACATCCCGATAAACCCCGTCGGCCGCCAGGTGGCGTCCGTAGAGGGGGGGGGTACTGTTAGGCCTACTGCTGCTAGGTAGCTCTCTCTCTGCTCTCTCCCTCCCCTCTGTCTGTCCTTGATTTGATTGTAGGAGTGAAGTCTGGTGTGTGGGAGTCAGGGTTCCAGCTGCAGCTCATTCACCATAATCACCTCAGCCTTTAAGACCCGGTCAAACTTACCACTCATCGTCAGATCATAGTCAAGACGACCATATATTTGGAACCTGACTCCTGCCTCCGCTTCACTCCTGCCACCACCATCCTGCTCTCCACTACCGGACCTCTCTTTTGGACTCACCACGGACACTAGGACATTACGGTACCACACCTGCCCTGATCTGGATCTGTTACCCTCCCTGTAACCTGGACTTGCTCTTCCCCTATATTTGGAAACCTGGACTTTGAACATTGTAAATAAACCTGTTAAAACTTCTCTGGCTTCGTGTACTTGTCTGCATTTGGGTTCTTATCCAGTTAAATCATAACACAGGTCAGGATACAGGGTCTAAAAGGAGTCGATACCCAGCCCTCTCACGTAGACATCACCCTGATCTACACTGCAGGGGGCAGAGTGTTAATGGTACAGCCTCTATAGTTAATAATATTACAGTGTCTATAGTGATAATATTACAGTGTCTATAGTGATAATATTACAGTGTCTATAGTGATAATATTACAGTGTCTATAGTGATAATATTACAGTGTCTATAGTGATAATATTACAGTGTATATAGTGATAATATTACAGTGTATATAGTGATAATATTACAGTGTCTATAGTGATAATATTACAGTGTCTATAGTGATAATATTACAGTGTCTATAGTGATAATATTACAGTGTCTATAGTGATAATATTACAGTGTATATAGTGATAATATTACAGTGTCTATAGTGATAATATTACAGTGTCTATAGTGATAATATTACAGTGTATATAGTGATAATATTACAGTGTCTATAGTGATAATATTACAGTGTTTATAGAGTGATAATATTACAGTGTCTATAGTGATAATATTACAGTGTCTATAGTGATAATATTACAGTGTCTATAGTGATAATATTACAGTGTCTATAGTGATAATATTACAGTGTCTATAGTGATAATATTACAGTGTCTATAGTGATAATATTACAGTGTCTATAGTGATAATATTACAGTGTCTATAGTGATAATATTACAGTGTCTATAGTGATAATATTACAGTGTCTATAGTGATAATATTACAGTGTCTATAGAGTGATAATATTACAGTGTCTATAGTGATAATATTACAGTGTCTATAGTGATAATATTACAGTGTCTATAGTGATAATATTACAGTGTCTATAGTGATAATATTACAGTGTCTATAGTGATAATATTACAGTGTCTATAGAGTGATAATATTACAGTGTATATAGTGATAATATTACAGTGTATATAGAGTGATAATATTACAGTGTCTATAGTGATAATATTACAGTGTATATAGAGTGATAATATTACAGTGTATATATAGTGATAATATTACAGTGTATATAGTGATAATATTACAGTGTCTATAGTGATAATATTACAGTGTATATATAGTGATAATATTACAGTGTCTATAGAGTGATAATATTACAGTGTTTATAGTGATAATATTACAGTGTCTATAGTGATAATATTACAGTGTATATAGTGATAATATTACAGTGTATATAGTGATAATATTACAGTGTCTATAGTGATAATATTACAGTGTCTATAGTGATAATATTACAGTGTCTATAGTGATAATATTACAGTGTCTATAGAGTGATAATATTACAGTGTATATAGTGATAATATTACAGTGTCTATAGTGATAATATTACAGTGTTTATAGTGATAATATTACAGTGTCTATAGTGATAATATTACAGTGTATAGAGTGATAATATTACAGTATCTATAGTGATAATATTACAGTGTCTATAGTGATAATATTACACTGTATAGAGTGATAATAGTACAGTGTCTATAGTGATAATATTACAGTGTATATAGTGATAATATTACAGTGTATATAGAGTGATAATATTACAGTGTATATAGTGATAATATTACAGTGTATATAGAGTGATAATATTACAGTGTCTATAGTGATAATATTACAGTGTATATAGTGATAATATTACAGTGTATATAGTGATAATATTACAGTGTATATAGAGTGATAATATTACAGTGTCTATATTGATAATATTACAGTGTATATAGTGATAATATTACAGTGTATATAGAGTGATAATATTACAGTGTATATATAGTGATAATATTACAGTGTATATAGTGATAATATTACAGTGTCTATAGTGATAATATTACAGTGTCTATAGTGATAGTATTACGGTGTCTATAGTGATAATATTACGGTGTATATAGAGTGATAATATTACAGTGTCTATAGTGATAATATTACAGTGTCTATAGTGATAATATTACAGTGTATATAGAGTGATACTATTACAGTGTCTATAGCGATAATATTACAGTGTATATAGTGATAATAGTACAGTGTCTATAGTGATAATATTACAGTGTCTATAGTGATAATATTACAGTGTCTATAGTTATAATATTACAGTGTCTATAGTGATAATATTACAGTGTATATAGTGATAATATTACAGTGTCTATAGTGATAATATTACAGTGTCTATAGTGATAATATTACAGTGTATATAGTGATAATATTACAGTGTATATAGAGTGATAATATTACAGTGTATATAGAGTGATAATATTACAGTGTCTATAGTGATAATATTACAGTGTATATAGAGTGATAATATTACAGTGTCTATTGTGATAATATTACAGTGTCTATAGAGTGATAATATTACAGTGTCTATAGTGATAATATTACAGTGTCTATAGTGATAATATTACAGTGTCTATAGTGATAATATTACAGGGTCTATAGTGATAGTATTGCAGTGTCTATAGTGATAATATTACAGTGTTTATAGTGATAATATTACCGTGTCTATAGTGATAATATTACAGTGTCTATAGTGATAATATTACAGTGTATATAGAGTGATAATATTACAGTGTCTATAGTGATAATATTACAGTGTCTATAGTGATAATATTACAGTGTCTATAGTGATAATATTACAGTGTCTATAGTGATAATATTACAGTGTCTATAGTGATAATATTACAGTGTCTATAGTGATAATATTACAGTGTCTATAGTGATAATATTAAAGTGTCTATAGTGATAATATTACAGTGTCTATAGTGATAATATTACAGTGAATATAGAGTGATAATATTACAGTGTCTATAGTGATAATATTACAGTGTCTATAGTGATAATATTAGTGTCTATAGTGATAATATTACAGTGTATATAGAGTGATAATATTACAGTGTCTATAGTGATAATATTACAGTGTCTATAGTGATAATATTACAGTGTCTATTGAGTGATACTATTACAGTGTCTATAGTGATACTATTACAGTGTCTATAGAGTTATAATATTACAGTGTATATAGTGATAATATTACAGTGTCTATAGAGTGATAATATTACAGTGTCTATAGAGTGATAATATTACAGTGTCTATAGTGATAATATTACAGTGTCTATAGAGTGATAATATTACAGTGTCTATAGTGATAATATTACAGTGTATATAGTGATAATATTACAGTGTATATATAGTGATAATATTACAGTGTCTATAGTGATAATATTACAGTGTATATAGTGATAATATTACAGTGTCTATAGAGTGATAATATTACAGTGTCTACAGAGTGATAATATTACAGTGTATATAGTGATAATATTACAGTGTATATAGTGATAATATTACAGTGTATATATAGTGATAATATTACAGTGTCTATAGAGTGATAATATTATAGTGTCTATAGTTATAATATTACAGTGTCTATAGTGATAATATTACAGTGTATATAGAGTGATAATATTACAGTGTCTATAGTGATAATATTACAGTGTCTATAGTGATAATATTACAGTGTATATAGCGATAATATTACAGTGTCTATAGTGATAATAGTACAGTGTATATAGTGATAATATTACAGTGTATATATAGTGATAATATTACAGTGTCTATAGTGATAATATTACAGTGTCTATAGTGATAATATTACAGTGTCTATAGTGATAATATTACAGTGTTTATAGTGATAATATTACAGTGTATATAGTGATAATATTACAGTGTATATATAGTGATAATATTACAGTGTCTATATTGATAATATTACAGTGTATATAGTGATAATATTACAGTGTATATATAGTGATAATATTACAGTGTATATAGTGATAATATTACAGTGTCTATAGTAATAATATTACAGTGTATATAGTGATAATATTACAGTGTATATATAGTGATAATATTACAGTGTCTATAGAGTGATAATATTACAGTGTCTATAGTGATAATATTACAGTGTCTATAGTGATAATATTACAGTGTCTATAGAGTGATAATATTACAGTGTCTATAGAGTGATAATATTACAGTGTCTATAGTGATAATATTACAGTGTCTATAGTGATAATATTACAGTGTCTATAGTGATAATATTACAGTGTATATAGTGATAATATTACAGTGTATATAGTGATAATATTACAGTGTCTATAGTGATAATATTACAGTGTCTATAGTGATAATATTACAGTGTCTATAGTGATAATATTACAGGGTCTATAGTGATAATATTACAGTGTATATAGAGTGATAATATTACAGTGTCTATAGTGATAATATTACAGTGTCTATAGTGATAATATTGCAGTGTCTATAGTGATAATATTACAGTCTATAGAGTGATAATATTACAGTGTATATAGAGTGATAATATTACAGTGTCTATAGTGATAATATTACAGTGTATATAGAGTGATAATATTACAGTGTCTATAGTGATAATATTACAGTGTCTATAGAGTGATAATATTACAGTGTCTATAGAGTGATAATATTACAGTGTCTATAGTGATAATATTACAGTGTCTATAGAGTGATAATGGTTCTACATCGAGTGTAAACAGATTGTCAATGGGAGGTGAGATAGATATGTCATAGAGTTGGACTTACGCCACTCGTAGTGTCTCCAGTCTCCAGAGGGAGCGGGCGTGGATGGACACAGCTCCCCCCTCGTAGTGCACCGTCCTGGGGAAGAAAAGAGACGTGAGTCGGGGTAGTGGTGGTGGGTGGAGGTGGTTATCAGCCATGCCTCCACCACAGACCAGACCATTACACTGGTCTGTATGAGAGCCTGCTGTTAATGTCCTCATATAGCACATATTCACACATACACACTTCACAACAGGAAAATGATAAATCTATGGGCAACTTATTTCACATCCTTCCATGTTTTGCTGCTGTGTTTCTCTGTGGATAATGAGGGCAGTATATTGGCCTGCAGCAGTGGATAGTGAGGGCAGTATCTTGGCCTGCAGCAGTGGATAGTGAGGGCAGTATCTTGGTCTGCAGCTGTGGATAGTGAGGGCAGTATCTTGGTCTGCAGCAGTGGATAGTGAGGGCAGTATCTTGGTCTGCAGCAGTGGATAATGAGGGCAGTATCTTGGCCTGCAGCAGTGGATTGTGAGGGCAGTATCTTGGCCTGCAGCAGTGGATAGTGAGGGCAGTATCTTGGCCTGCAGCAGTGGATAATGAGGGCAGTATCTTGGCCTGCAGCAGTGGATAATGAGGGCAGTATCTTGGCCTGCAGCAGTGGATAGTGAGGGCAGTATCTTGGCCTGCAGCAGTGGATAGTGAGGGCAGTATCTTGGCCTGCAGCAGTAGATAGTGAGGGCAGTATCTTGGCCTGCAGCAGTGGATAGTGAGGGCAGTATCTTGGCCTGCAGCAGTGGATAGTGAGGGCGGTATCTTGGCCTGCAGCAGTGGATAGTGAGGGCAGTATCTTGGCCTGCAGCAGTGGATAGTGAGGGCAGTATCTTGGCCTGCAGCAGTGGATAGTGAGGGCAGTATCTTGGCCTGCAGCAGTGGATAGTGAGGGCAGTATCTTGGCCTGCAGCAGTGGATAGTGAGGGCAGTATCTTGGCCTGCAGCAGTAGATAGTGAGGGCAGTATCTTGGCCTGCAGCAGTGGATAGTGAGGGCAGTATCTTTGCCTGCAGCAGTGGATAGTGAGGGCTGTATCTTGGCCTGCAGCAGTGGATAGTGAGGGCAGTATCTTGGCCTGCAGCAGCGAGCAGTGTGCTGTGTCTCTGTGTGTGTAACTGTGGTTGTATTGCTGAAGGCCACACATCAATACTGGATACTGACTGGGTAGACTTAGACACCCAGCACTAAGAACTAAACAGGTTCAGTAGGGCTTACCAGGAGGGGTCAGAAGGTTCAGTTTCAGAAGAGTGCACACTTACATTTGGATCACATAACAACCTTCTATTTCATATCCAAACGCACCATGGCTTGAGACAAGATTGGTGCAATACATTTAGTTCAACTTCCCACAGTAAGATAATTTGCTGTAGAGACCAGTACTTTGATAACGAGGACAGAGTCATTCACATAAAGTATGTTTAACGATGACAGGATGTCCAGGGAGGCCAGGTGAAACTGTCATTATTAATAGTCACATGATCATAACGTTCTGGGGGAA
Organism: Coregonus ussuriensis; assembly: GCA_031479575.1. NCBI lineage: Eukaryota > Metazoa > Chordata > Actinopteri > Salmoniformes > Salmonidae > Coregonus > Coregonus ussuriensis. The sequence continues at coordinate 107,137,029 of CM062473.1, read as the reverse complement.
ATATATAATTCAGGCTACTGGGAGCTCATTCTGTCTAGAGTAGGCGTTGTGCTGCCTCCATCCATCCTTCCTCCATCCCTCCCTCCCTCCCTCCCTCCCGCCATCCCTCTCTCCCTCCCTCCCTCCATCCCTCTCTCCATCCCCTCTTCTTCTCAATCCCTCGTTCCATCCCTCCCTCCCTCCATTCCTCCCTCCCTCCCTCCCTCCCTCCATCCCTCTCTCCATCCCTCTTCTTCTCAATCCCTCGTTCCATTCCTCCCTCCTTCCATTCCTCTCTCCCTCCCTCCCTCCCTCCATTCCTCTCTCTCCCTCCCTCCCTCCCTCCCTCCCTCCATCCCTCTCTCTCCCCCTCCCTCCCTCCCTCCCTCTCTCCCTCCCTCCCTCCCTCCATCCCTCCCTCCATCCCTCTCTCCCTCCCTCCCTCCCTCCCTCCATCCCTCTCTCCCTCCATCCCTCTCTCCCTCTCTCCATCTCTCTCTCCATCCCTCTTCTTCTCAATCCCTCGTTCCATCCCTCCCTCCTTCCATTCCTCTCTCCCTCCCTCCCTCCATTCCTCTCTCTCTCTCCCTCCCTCCCTCCCTCCCTCCCTCCATCCCTCTCTCTCCCCCTCCCTCTATCCCTCCCTCCCTCCATTCCTCTCTCTCCCTCCCTCCCTCCCTCCCTCTCTCTCCTCCTCCCTCTATCCCTCCCTCCCTCCATCCCTCTCTCTCCCCCTCCCTCTATCCCTCCCTCCCTCCATCCCTCTCTCCCTCTCTCCCTCCCTCTCTCCCTCTCTCCATCCCTCTCTCCATCCCTCTTCTTCTCAATCCCTTGTTCCATCCCTCCCTCCTTCCATTCCTCTCTCCCTCCCTCCCTCCATTCCTCTCTCTCTCCCTCCCTCCATCCCTCCCTCCCTCCATTCCTCTCTCTCTCCCTCCCTCCCTCCCTCCATTCCGCTCTCCCTCCCTCCATCCCTCCCTCCATCCCATCCCTCTCTCCATCCCTCTTCTTCTCAATCCCTCGTTCCATCCCTCCCTCCCTCCCTACAGAGTAGAACTACCTACTCATTTCTCTTCTTTGAAGCAGAACAGTGGATGTCCTACTTTGAAGATAAGCACACACACTTCTGCATCCAAGGAGAATGCACACGCTTCCGCACACACACACACACACACACACACACACACACACACACACACACACACACACACACACACACACACACACACACACACACACACACACACACTGCGTACAAACATAACACTTTGGGTAAAGACAGGCTTTTATTTCTCTGTGTGTGAGCAGCTCTCCTAGAGCCCTTCATCCCAGCATGCTCTGCTGCATTGACGTCCAATCAAACACCAGAGGATCGTTGATGTTTACCCTGCTGCTTTACTTTCAGTCCTGACCACACTGACAGTCCTGACCACACTGACAGTCCTGACCACACTGACAGTCCTGACCACACTGACAGTCCTGACCACACTGACAGTCCCGACCACACTGACAGTCCTGACCACACTGACAGTCCTGACCACACTGACAGTCCTGACCACACTGACAGTCCTGACCACACTGACAGTCCTGACCACACTGACAGTCCTGACCACACTGACAGTCCTGACCACACTGACAGTCCTGACCACACTGACAGTCCTGACCACACTGACAGTCCTGACCACACTGACAGTCCTGACCACACTGACAGTCCTGACCACACTGACAGTCCTGACCACACTGACAGTCCTGACCACACTGACAGTCCTGACCACACTGACAGTCCTGACCACACTGACAGTCCTGACCACACTGACAGTCCTGACCACACTGACAGTCCTGACCACACTGACAGTCCTGACCACACTGACAGTCCTGACCACACTGACAGTCCTGACCACACAGACAGTCCTGACAGATCAGTTGAACAGCAGGTAACAGTCTATAGTTACATAGATGATTATAAAGGGAGGTTTATGGTAAAAGACATTTCCAGAACTAGCTTCCGTCATCATAGATGAAGGAAATCCCCCCAATCTGCCACGTACCTGCGCTGATCCTCCCCGTGTTCCCCTGATGGCACCGTCAGACACTCATCCATGTGACCATGGAGCAGCCT
>CM062473.1:107117431-107129931 GCA_031479575.1 Coregonus ussuriensis | reverse complement strand
GGGTGAATGGTCCACCAGCACGCCTCTCCTGTTAGAGATAAGGACAGGAAGGATATGGCTGAGACTATGGTAACATGACAGTAACCTTCTCTCTGCTTGGAGGCAGGGTGAATGGTCCACCAGCACGCCTCTCCTGTTAGAGATAAGGACAGGAAGGATATGGCTGAGACTATGGTAACATGACAGTAACCTTCTCTCTGCTTGGAGGCAGGGTGAATGGTCCACCAGCACGCCTCTCCTGTTAGAGATAAGGACAGGAAGGATATGGCTGAGACTATGGTAACATGACAGTAACCTTCTCTCTGCTTGGAGGCAGGGTGGATGGTCCCCCAGCACGCCTCTCCTGTTAGAGATAAGGACAGGAAGGATATGGCTGAGACTATGGTAACATGACAGTAACCTTCTCTCTGCTTGGAGGCAGGGTGAATGGTCCACCAGCACGCTTCACCTCAATACACACACGAGTCAAAGCATCCAAAAACACACTAACATGCCAGCATAAACAGTATACACATTTAACAGAAACTTGAGCACAGATAAACATCCTTTTATGTACTACGCACTCTCTTCCTCTCTCAGACACAGAGAGAGACCCTGGGGCAGATGGCTGGCCTCCTGGTGGGCACAAAGGCTCCTCTCCCCAGGGGCATCTCTCTCTCTCTCTCTCTCTCTCTCTCTCTCTCTCTCTCTCTCTCTCTCTCTCACACACTCTCACACTCTCTCTCTCTCTCTCTCTCTCTCTCACACTCCCTCTCTCTTTCTCTCTCTCTCTCTCTCTCTCTCTCTCACACTCCCTCTCTCTTTCTCTCTCTCTCAAATAAAATCAAATGTATTTCCATCAGCAGATGTCACAAAGTGCTTATACAGAACCTATCCTAAAACCCCAAAGCACAAGCAATGCAAATAGCAAGAAATGCATAGATTCTCTGAGCCTCGCTCTCTCTCGCGATTCAATTCAATTTAATAAATGAGTGAATTGTGAGTGAGTGGTTGTCACTGTTACCAATGCAATGTATATTAATTATTAAATAAATTCACAATATGTTTGAGCAACAATAATAATACATATCAACAAAAAATCAACAGTAGCACCACTGAGGGTCTGGAGCCTAGTAACCACCAGCAGCACCACTGAGGGTCTGGAGCCTAGTAACCGCCAGCAGCACCACTGAGGGTCTGGAGCCTAGTAACCGCCAGCAGCACCACTGAGGGTCTGGAGCCTAGTAACCGCCAGCAGCACCACTGAGGGTCTGGAGCCTAGTAACCACCAGCAGCACCACTGAGGGTCTGGAGCCTAGTAACCACCAGCAGCACCACTGAGGGTCTGGAGCCTAGTAACCGCCAGCAGCACCACTGAGGGTCTGGAGCCTAGTAAACACCAGCAGCACCACTGAGGATCTGGAGCCTAGTAACCGCCAGCAGCACCACTGAGGGTCTGGAGCCTAGTAACCACCAGCAGCACCACTGAGGGTCTGGAGCCTAGTAACCACCAGCAGCACCACTGAGGGTCTGGAGCCTAGTAACCGCCAGCAGCACCACTGAGGGTCTGGAGCCTAGTAACCGCCAGCAGCACCACTGAGGGTCTGGAGCCTAGTAACCACCAGCAGCACCACTGAGGGTCTGGAGCCTAGTAACCACCAGCAGCACCACTGAGGGTCTGGAGCATAGTAACCGCCAGCAGCACCACTGAGGGTCTGGAGCCTAGTAACCACCAGCAGCACCACTGAGGGTCTGGAGCCTAGTAACCGCCAGCAGCACCACTGAGGGTCTGGAGCCTAGTAACCACCAGCAGCACCACTGAGGGTCTGGAGCCTAGTAACCGCCAGCAGCACCACTGAGGGTCTGGAGCCTAGTAACCGCCAGCAGCACCACTGAGGGTCTGGAGCTGTTGTCTCATCTGACTGTACTAGATATACTATGGCTGTTGTATCATCTGACTGTACTAGATATACTACGGCTGTTGTCTCATCTGACTGTACTAGATATACTATGGCTGTTGTCTCATCTGACTGTACTAGATATACTATGGCTGTTGTCTCATCTGACTGTACTAGATATACTATGGCTGTTGGGTGGACTGGATGCTAGGTTAGTTGCTACAACAGGAAGGGAAAGAGACCTACCTGTTGTGTCTTCCTGCAGTCCAACGTCAAACGCCAGTTTGTCGGTTGAGGATCGGGAGGTGCCTAGGCAACAGAGGTACTAGACAGAGAAACAAAACACAAGCCAATGATTGGTCAACACAACCTGACACAACATGGTAGAAACCAGTCTCCTACTGCCTTGTTTGACTGGCTCAGCAACCCATGTATCACTAGAAAATACAGGCCAGAATACAAAACACGATGATGACAACCACAGCTGACTGACATCACCGAGTACGAACCTGGAATGGAAGATTGTGAAACTGATTCAAGTACATGTTATTTCCTGTATTTGGGTCTCCAGACAGACTGCAGAGGGACTCACCATGCCGCTGTAGGAGTGTCGTAGCAGGACAGCGTGTCCGTACAGTAAGGTGCGGTGGCCCCCTCCCTGGGCCGTCTTCAAGAGAGAGACAAGAGACACATTCAGGAACTAGTTACACGTACAGTAATGTTACTATACAGGACTAAGATTGGATCCTACTACACCGGCTCTGACGCTCGTCGGAAGTGGCAGGGCTTGCAAGCTATCGCGGATTACAAAGGGAAACCCAGCCGAGAGCTGCCCAGTGAGGCGAGCCTACCATGCCTTCTATGCTCGCTTCGAGGCAAGCAACACTGAACCATGCGTGAGAGCACCAGCTGTTCTGGACGACTGTGTGATCACGCTCTCCGTAGACGATGTGAGTAAGAGCTTTAAACAGGTTAACATTCACAAGGCCTCAGGGTCAGATGGATTACCAGGACGCGTACTCAGAGCATGCGCTGATCAGCTGGCAAGTGACTTCACTGACATTTTCAACCTCTCATACCTTCATGTTTCAAGCAGACCACCATAGTCCCTGTGCCCAGGAACGCCAAGGCAACCTGTCTAAATGACTATCGCCCCGTAGCACTCATGTCTGTAGCCATGAAATACTTTGAAAGGCTGGTCGTGGCTCACATCAACACCATCATCCCAGACACCCTGGACCCACTCCAATTCGCACACTGCCGAAACAGATCCACAGATGAAACAATCTCTATTGCACTCCACACTACAGCTCAGCGTTCATTGACTACAGCTCAGCGTTCATAGACTACAGCTCAGTGTTCATAGACTATAGCTCAGCGTTCATTGACTACAGCTCAGCGTTCATAGACTACAGCTCAGCGTTCATAGACTACAGCTCAGCGTTCATAGACTACAGCTCAGCGTTCATAGACTACAGCTCAGTGTTCATAGACTATAGCTCAGCGTTCATTGACTACAGCTCAGCGTTCATAGACTACAGCTCAGTGTTCATAGACTACAGCTCAGCGTTCATAGACTACAGCTCAGTGTTCATAGACTACAGCTCAGCGTTAATAGACTACAGCTCAGCGTTCATAGACTACAGCTCAGTGTTCATAGACTACAGCTCAGCATTCATAGACTACAGCTCAGCGTTCATAGACTACAGCTCAGCGTTCATAGACTACAGCTCAGCGTTCATTAACTACAGCTCAGTGTTCATAGATTACAGCTCAGCGTTCAACACCATAGTGCCTTCAAAGCTCATCATTAAGCTAAGGACCCTGGGACTAAACACCTCCCTCTGAAACTAGATCCTGGTCTTCCTGACGGGCCGCCCCCAGGTGGTAAGGGTAGGTAACAACACATCCGCAACGCTGATCCTCAACACGGGAGTCCCTCAGGGGTGCGTGCTTAGTCCCCTCCTGTACACCCACGACTGCGTGGCCACGTACGACTCCAACGTCAAGTTTGCCGATGACACGATGGTGGTGACCACCGACGATGAGACAGTCTATAGGGAGGAGGTCAGAGACCTGGCAGTGTGGTGCCAGGACAACAACCTCTCCCTCAACGTCAGCAAGACAAAGGAGCTGATCGTGGTCTACAAGAAACAGAGGGCCGAACACGCCCCCATTCACATCGACGGGGCTGAAGCTTCAAGTTCCTCTGTGTCCACATTGACTCTATGCACACACACTGGACTCTACCCACACACTGGACTCTACCCACACACTGGACTCTACCCACACACTGGACTCTACCCACACACTGGACCCTACCCACACACTGGACTCTACCACACACTGGACTCTACCACACACTGGACTCTACCCACACACTGGACTCTACCCACACACTGGACTCTACCCACACACTGGACTCTACCCACACACTGGACTCTACCCACACACTGGACTACACACACACTGGACTCTACCCACTCACTGGACTCTACCCACACACTGGACTCTACCCACACACTGGACTACACACACACTGGACTCTACCCACACACTGGACTCTACCCACTCACTGGACTCTACCCACACACTGGACTCTACCCACACACTGGACTACACACACACTGGACTCTACCCACACACTGGACTCTACCCACACACTGGACTCTACCCACACACTGGACTCTACCCACACACTGGACTCTACCCACACACTGGACCCTACCCACACACTGGACTCTACCCACACACTGGACTCTACCCCACACACTGGACTCTACCCACACACTGGACTCTACCCACACACTGGACTCTACCCACACACTGGACTCTACCCACACACTGGACTCTACCCACACACTGGACTCTACCCACACACTGGACTCTACCCACACACTGGATTCTACCCACACACTGGACTCTACCCACACACTGGACTCTACCCACACACTGGACTCTACCCACACACTGGACTCTACCCACACACTGGACTCTACACACACACTGGACTCTACCCACACACTGGACTCTACCCACACACTGGACTCTACCCACACACTGGACTCTACCCACACACTGGACTCTACCACACACTGGACTCTACCCACACACTGGACTCTACCCACACACTGGACTCTACCCACACACTGGACTCTACCACACACTGGACTCTACCCACACACTGGACCCTACCCACACACTGGACTCTACCCACACACTGGACTCTACCCACACACTGGACTCTACCCACACACTGGGACTCTACCACACACACTGGACTCTACCCTCACACTGGACTCTACCCACACACTGGACTCTACCCACACACTGGACTCTACCCACACACTGGACTCTACCCACACACTGGACTCTACCCACACACTGGACTCTACCACACACTGGACTCTACCCACACACTGGACTCTACCCACACACTGGACTCTACCAACACACTGGACTCTACCCACACACTGGACTCTACCCACACACTGGACTCTACCCACACACTGGACTCTACCCCACACACTGGACTCTACCCCACACACTGGACTCTACCCACACACTGGACTCTACCCACACACTGGACTCTACCCTCACACTGGACTCTACCCTCACACTGGACTCTACCCACACACTGGACTCTACCCACACACTGGACTCTACCACACACTGGACTCTACCCTCACACTGGACTCTACCCACACACTGGACTCTACCACACACTGGACTCTACCCACTCACTGGACTCTACCCACACACTGGACTCTACCCCACACTGGACTCTACCCACACACTCACACATATTTACACTGACACTCCATCACATACACACACACACTCACTCACACATAACACGTACACACGGGCATATTGTCGCCAAACACACACTTCCACACTCATCTCATACGCTGCTGCTACTTTCTGTTATCTATCCTGTTGCCTAGTCACTTCCCCCTACCTACAGTGCTTTCGGAAAGTATTCAGACCCCCTTGACTATTTCCACATTTTTTACGTTACAGCCTTATTCTAAAATGGATTACATTTTTTTTTTAATCAGCAGTCTACACACAATACCACATTATGACAAAGCGAAAACAGGTTTTTAGACATTTTTGTAAATGTATTTAAAATAAAAAACAGAAATACCTTATTTACGTAAGTATTTAGACATTTTGCTATGAGACTCGAAATTGAGCTCAGGTGCATCCTGTTTCCATTGATCATCCTTGAGATATTTCTACAACTTGATTGGAGTCCACCTGTGGTAAATTCAATTGATTGGACATGATTTGGAAAGGCACACACCTGTCTATATAAGGTCCAACACTTTTACTTTTACTATTGATAGGTATGTGTTTGGGTAAAAATAACATTTCTGTTTTATTCTATAAACTACTGACAACATTTCTCCCAAATTCCAAATAAAAATATTGTCATTTAGAGCATTTATTTGCAGAAAATGACAACTGGTCAAAATAACAAAAAAGATGCAGTGTTGTCAGACCTCGAATAATGCAAAGAAAATAAGTTCATGTTCATTTTTAAATTAATATTTGGTGGAATAACCCTGATTTTCAATCACAGCTTTCATGCATCTTGGCATGCTCTCCACCAGTCTTTCACATTGATGTTGGGTGACTTTATGCCACTCCTGGCGCAAAGATTCAAGCAGCTCGGCTTTGTTTGATGGCTTGTGACCATCCATCTTCCTCTTGATCACATTCCAGAAGTTTTCAATGGGGTTCAGGTCTGGAGATTGGGCCGGCCATGACAGGGTCTTGATCTGGTGGTCCTCCATCCACACCTTGATTGACCTGGCTGTGTGGCATGGCACATTGTCCTGCTGGAAAAAAACAATCCTCAGAGTTGGGGAACAATGTCAGAGCAAAAGGAAGCAAGTTTTCTTCCAGGACAACCTTGTACGTGGCTTGATTCATGCGTCCTTCACAAAGACAAATCTGCCCGATTCCAGCCTTGCTGAAGCACCCCCAGATCATCACCGATCCTCCACCAAATTTCACAGTGGGTGCGAGATATTGTGGCTTGTAGGCCTCTCCAGGTCTCAGTCTAACCATTAGATTACCAGGTGTTGGGCAAAGCTGAAAATTGGACTCATCAGAGAAGATGACCTTACTCCAGTCCTCTACGGTCCAATCCTTATGGTCTTTTGCAAACCTCAGCCTGGCTCTTCTTTGCTTCTCATTGATGAAGGGCTTTTTTCTAGCTTTGCACAACTTCAGCCATGCCCCTAGGAGCCTGTTTTGAACCGTCCTCGCCATGCACTTCACCCCAGCTGCCATTTGCCATTCTTTTTGTAGGTCACTTGATGTCATCCTACGGTTGTTGAGTGACATTCAAATGAGTTGGCGGTCATCCCGGTCAGTAGAGAGTCGTTTTCGCCCTCTGCCGGTCTGTAGCTTTGTTGTCCCCAATGTCTGCTGCTTGACCTTGTTCTTATGAACCGCCATCTTTGAAATTTTAAGGATGGAAGCAACCTGACGCTCACTGTATCCCTCTGCCAGTAAAGCCAGAATTGAACCCTTCTTTTCCTCACTCAAAATGTTCCTTTTCAACTCTTTTGGCATGGTCAATAGTTATTCTTTGATTAATATTACTTTTGAGGTACTATTAGCACTGTTTTTGCCATCCAGCTGGTCCTATTGCAAGAGGATAGTGATGACCACAGCAGTGGTTTTTATACTTTTCCTCGTTAAATAAGATTTGGTTCATGTGATCACCTAATCAGTACCTAATTCAGTAAAATGAGGTGTGCCTGTGTTGGAATTCAACAGACACTGGAATGGAATGGCTGTCATACATGTAGAGATGCTGATTTAAGAACAATTTGCAGGGCTATATATCAATCTAGATTATCTATTTTGGATGCATTTTGAATGGAGTTGATGGAGAGAGAGCAAGACAGAGAGTGCTCGTGCGTGCACTGATTTAAAGCAACAATATTCAAGTGATAGGCTGTTTTAAAAATTCTGCAGCTGCAATTTCAAAAAAATTATCTTTACAGTTAAAATATAAGGTGACCCCTGAAAGCCAGAGGGAGATGGGTAAATTAGACGTGCATTCAGTCTTTATATTAGTGTAGAATAGACCATGCTGCAGAAAATGCAGGCCTACCTGTCACAAGAAACAAAGTGACCATGATGAGATGATAGGTCTACATGCATTGTTACCATGGTGAGATGATAGGTCTACATGCATTGTTACCATGGTGAGATGATAGGTCTACATGCATTGTTACCATGGTGAGATGATAGGTCTACATGCATTGTTACCATGGTGAGATGATAGGTCTACATGCATTGTTACCATGATGAGATGATAGGTCTACATGCATTGTTACCATGGTGAGATGATAGGTCTACATGCATTGTTTCCATGGTGAGATGATAGGTCTACATGCATTGTTTCCATGGTGAGATGATAGGTCTACATGCATTGTTACCATGGTGAGATGATAGGTCTACATGCATTGTTACCATGGTGAGATGATAGGTCTACATGCATTGTTACCATGGTGAGATGATAGGTCTACATGCATTGTTACCATGGTGAGATGATAGGTCTACATGCATTGTTACCATGGTGAGATGATAGGTCTACATGCATTGTTACCATGGTGAGATGATAGGTCTACATGTATTGTTACCATGGTGAGATGATAGGTCTACATGCATTGTTACCATGGTGAGATGATAGGTCTACATGCATTGTTACCATGGTGAGATGATAGGTCTACATGCATTGTTACCATGGTGAGATGATAGGTCTACATGCATTGTTTCCATGGTGAGATGATAGGTCTACATGCATTGTTTCCATGGTGAGATGATAGGTCTACATGCATTGTTACCATGGTGAGATGATAGGTCTACATGCATTGTGAACTGCTCTCCATACTGAGATGGGCTGTCTGTCCCCACCCTGAGCGTTGATGATTCATCATGCAGAGGCCATAGAGAAGACATATTTAGACATTGTATATCATTTAACAGGTCCATTGTCACACCATGCCGTTCATATAAATCATTTATTATAATTTATTGGTTTCTCGCAGTTATTTATCCCGGGAAAAGGGAGTGGTTTTGGGCGGTAAATCCCGGTAAATCTCATCAACCGGGTTCCCGCCATTCAACCCAAGTGTGGAGCGCACAGAGTGAGTACATGCAACTTATTACGTGACTTGTGAAACACATGTGTACTCCTGAACTTATTTAGTCTTGCCATAACAAAGGGGTTGAATACTTATTGACTCGAGACATTTCAGCTTTTCATTTTTTATTAATTTGTAAACATTTCAAAAAACATAATTCCACTTTGCCATTGTGGGGAATTGTTTGTAGGCCAGTGACCAAAAATATATATTTTAAATGCAGGCTGTAGCACAACTAACTACATGTGCTAAAAGTCTTAGGGGTGTGAATACTTTCTGAAGTAAGTACAGTGGGGAAAAAAAGTATTTAGTCAGCCACCAATTGTGCAAGTTCTCCCACTTAAAAAGATGAGAGAGGCCTGTAATTTTCATCATAGGTACACGTCAACTATGACAGACAAATTGAGAAAAAAAAATCCAGAAAATCCCATTGTATGATTTTTAATGAATTTATTTGCAAATTATGGTGGAAAATAAGTATTTGGTCACCTACAAACAAGCAAGATTTCTGGCTCTCACAGACCTGTAACTTCTTCTTTAAGAGGCTCCTCTGTCCTCCACTCATTACCTGTATTAATGGCATCTGTTTGAACTTGTTATCAGTATAAAAGACACCTGTCCACAACCTCAAACAGTCACACTCCAAATTTCACAATGGCCAAGACCAAAGAGCTGTCAAAGGACACCAGAAACTAAATTGTAGACCTGCACCAGGCTGGGAAGACTGAATCTGCAATAGGTAAGCAGCTTGGTTTGAAGAAATCAACTGTGGGAGCAATTATTAGGAAATGGAAGACATACAAGACCACTGATAATCTCCCTCGATCTGGGGCTCCACGCAAGATCTCACCCCGTGGGGTCAAAATGATCACAAGAACGGTGAGCAAAAATCCCAGAACCACACGGGGGGACCTAGTGAATGACCTGCAGAGAGCTGGGACCAAAGTAACAAAGCCAACCATCAGTAACACACTACGCCGCCAGGGACTCAAATCCTGCAATGCGAGACGTGTCCCCCTGCTTAAGCCAGTACATGTCCAGGCCCGTCTGAAGTGCATTTGGATGATCCAGAAGAGGATTGGGAGAATGTCATATGGTCAGATGAAACCAAAATTTAACTTTTTGGTAAAAACTCAACTCGTCATGTTTGGAGGACAAAGAATGCTGAGTTGCATCCAAAGAACACCATACCTACTGTGAAGCATGGGGTTGGAAACATCATGCTTTGGGGCTGTTTTTCTGCAAAGGGACCAGGACGACTGATCCGTGTAAAGGAAAGAATGAATGGGGCCATGTATCGTGAGATTTTGAGTGAAACCCTCCTTCCATCAGCAAGGGCATTGAAGATGAAACGTGGCTGGGTCTTTCAGCATGACAATGATCCCAAACACACCGCCCGGGCAACGAAGGAGTGGCTTCGTAAGAAGCATTTCAAGGTCCTGGAGTGGCCTAGCCAGTCTCCAGATCTCAACCCCATAGAAAATCTTTGGAGGGAGTTGAAAGTCTGTGTTGCCCAGCGACAGCCCCAAAACATCACTGCTCTAGAGGAGATCTGCATGGAGGAATGGGCCAAAATACCAGCAACGGTGTGTGAAAACCTTGTGAAGACTTACAGAAAACGTTTGACCTGTGTCATTGCCAACAAACGGTATATAACAAAGTATTGAGAAACTTTTGTTATTGACCAAATACTTTTTTTCCACCATCATATGCCAATAAATTCATAAAAAATCCTACAATGTGATTTTCTGGATTTTTTTTTCTCATTTTGTCTGTCATAGTTGACGTGTACCTATGATGAAAATTACAGGCCTCTCTCATCTTTTTAAGTGGGAGAACTTGCACAATTGGTGGCTGACTAAATACTTTTTTTCCCCACTGTATTTCTGGGTCTAAAATATAAATTCCAGTCAATCTTCTTCTATAAAAACAGATACCTCTAGTCCTGGGACCACAGTGCTCAGTAATGTACATTACAGATAATCCTAGTAAGCCTGACCTACAGTGTCTTAATGCTGAGTTACAGTGTGGATACAGTGTCTTAATGCTGAGTTACAGTGTGGATACAGTGTCTTAATGCTGAGTTACAGTGTGGATACAGTGTCTTAATGCTGAGTTACAGTGTGGATACAGTGTCTTAATGCTGAGTTACAGTGTGGATACAGTGTCTTAATGCTGACTTACAGTGTGGATACAGTGTCTTAATGCTGACTTACAGTGTGGATACAGTGTCTTAATGCTGAGTTACAGTGTGGATACAGTGTCTTAATGCTGAGTTACAGTGTGGATACAGTGTCTTAATGCTGAGTTACAGTATGGATACAGTGTCTTAATGCTGAGTTACAGTATGGATACAGTGTCTTAATGCTGAGTTACAGTATGGATACAGTGTCTTAATGCTGAGTTACAGTATGGATACAGTGTCTTAATGCTGAGTTACAGTATGGATACAGTGTCTTAATGCTGAGTTACAGTATGGATACAGTGTCTTAATGCTGAGTTACAGTGTGGATACAGTGTCTTAATGCTGAGTTACAGTATGGATACAGTGTCTTAATGCTGACTTACAGTGTGGATACAGTGTCTTAATGCTGAGTTACAGTATGGATACAGTGTCTTAATGCTGAGTTACAGTATGGATACAGTGTCTTAATGCTGACTTACAGTGTGGATACAGTGTCTTAATGCTGAGTTACAGTGTGGATACAGTGTCTTAATGCTGAGTTACAGTGTGGATACAGTGTCTTAATGCTGAGTTACAGTATGGATACAGTGTCTTAATGCTGAGTTACAGTATGGATACAGTGTCTTAATGCTGAGTTACAGTGTGGATACAGTGTCTTAATGCTGAGTTACAGTGTGGATACAGTGTCTTAATGCTGAGTTACAGTATGGATACAGTGTCTTAATGCTGAGTTACAGTGTGGATACAGTGTCTTAATGCTGAGTTACAGTATGGATACAGTGTCTTAATGCTGAGTTACAGTGTGGATACAGTGTCTTAATGCTGAGTTACAGTATGGATACAGTGTCTTAATGCTGAGTTACAGTGTGGATACAGTGTCTTAATGCTGAGTTACAGTGTGGATACAGTGTCTTAATGCTGAGTTACAGTGTGGATACAGTGTCTTAATGCTGAGTTACAGTGTGGATACAGTGTCTTAATGCTGAGTTACAGTGTGGATACAGTGTCTTAATGCTGAGTTACAGTGTGAATCCCCTCTCTCTGTGATGCATATTTCTGTTTCTATTCCCCCCATGTGTTTGATGACCTTACAGGGCTCTGGACTTCAAAAGGGCATCAGAGGGCTTCCCAGTTACGCAATAAAACCTGGTTTGATCTCCTCTAACCCTGTTCTGACAGACAGACAGACAGACAGACAGACAGACAGACAGACAGACAGACAGACAGACAGACAGACAGACAGACAGACAGACAGACAGACAGACA
>CM062473.1:107107431-107112431 GCA_031479575.1 Coregonus ussuriensis | reverse complement strand
ATTACCATGGTTACCACTCTACTACAGTGGTACAGTACAGTATGATTACCATGGTTACCACTCTACTACAGTGGTACAGTACAGTATGACTAACACGGTACAGCTCCCTATGAAGAGAGACGGGACAAACATTCAACACAGACACTTGGGTTAGGAACACTGTATTAAAAGAGGACAGAGGACTAGAGCAGAGTACACAGAGTTTACAGATGATCTGGACTAGCACATGTAAGGACCCAATGAACAGGATGGAGTATTGATATGGGATCACATGTACAGACCCAATGAACAGGATGGAGTATTGATATGGGATCACATGTACAGACCCAATGAACAGGATGGAGTATTGATATGGGATCACATGTACAGACCCAATGAACAGGACGCAGTATTGATATGGGATCACATGTAAAGACCCAATGAACAGGATGGAGTATTGATATGGGATCACATGTACAGACCCAATGAACAGGACGCAGTATTGATATGGGATCACATGTACAGACCCAATGAACAGGACGCAGTATTGATATGGGATCACATGTACAGACCCAATGAACAGGACGCAGTATTGATATGGGATCACATGTACAGACCCAATGAACAGGACGCAGTATTGATATGGGATCACATTGCTAGCTAGCTGATGACATCATACAGGATAATCTAGCCCAGACAGACTGACGAAGACCATCACCAATGCAGGAGTAAATCCAAAGAGCAGAAAAACGTGGTGGACTTTGGGAACATTTACATTCGACATTTTAGTCATTTAGCAGATGCTCTTATCCAGAGCGACTTACATTTGAGTGCATACATTTTTTCGGTCTTTACGTAATATCTTGATCCTTCAACCTAGCTACTGTAGATGTCTTCTGAGGCAGGGGACAATACTTTGTCCTCCAATCAAATTCTCTTTCCACTTTTCTTGTTAGTCTTGAGACTACATGATGAGACTGCATGTTGAAAACCCTAAACCATAATGTAGTAGGTCATATCAGGGCAGTGCCATCTCTAATAGCAGGTTCAATGTTGTTCTCCTCACTTTTCTGTTGCCATTTTCCTTTCACTTATCCTTTGTTTTTTCCCGAGCTCCTATGTCTAAACTTCAGAGGACAAGGACATAGGAGCTTGGGGAAATGAAGGGTAGGTGAAAGGGAAAAGGCCAAAAGATCTTGGGGATGATTCAAATAATAAGAAATAATCAAATGTTAGCGAATTAACTTTGAGTTACACAATGAAGGGATCCCTGGGCTCAAACCTGAAACACGTGACTTGTTTATTTATACTGTTGATTATAAACAGTGTGTTTTTGCTTTCAAGTCGGCAGGTAGCTTAGTGGTTAAGAGCGTTGTGCCAGTAACCGAAAGGTCGCTGGTTCTAATCCCCGAGCCGACTAGGTGAAAAATATGTCAATGTGCCCTTGAGCAAGGCACTTAACCCTAATTGCTCCTGTAAGTGGCTCTGGATAAGAGCGTCTGCTAAACGACTTAAATGTAAGTCGGAGGGTCTAAATGATCCTCCCATGTCCGCAGTAGACAGCCTGTAGGCCTACTGACCCAGTAGACAGTAGACAGTATAGCCTGTAGGCCTACTGACCCAGTAGACAGTAGACAGTATAGCCTGTAGGCCTACTGACCCAGTAGACAGTAGACAGTATAGCCTGTAGGCCTACTGACCCAGTAGACAGTAGACAGTATAGCCTGTAGGCCTACTGACCCAGTAGACAGTAGACAGTATAGCCTGTAGGCCTACTGACCCAGTAGACAGTATAGCCTGTAGGCCTACTGACCCAGTAGACAGTAGACAGTACAGCCTGTAGGCCTACTGACCCAGTAGACAGTAGACAGTACAGCCTGTAGGCCTACTGACCCAGTAGACAGTAGACAGTATAGCCTGTAGGCCTACTGACCCAGTAGACAGTAGACAGCATAGCCTGTAGGCCTACTGACCCAGTAGACAGTAGACAGTATAGCCTGTAGGCCTACTGACCCAGTAGACAGTAGACAGTATAGCCTGTAGGCCTACTGACCCTGGGGTTTGGGGGTGGCCTCGGTTACATGCCCAGCCGGGCCCGGTCTTTCCTGTCAGTGGGTGGGGTTGAGCACACCCTGACAACAGTAGGTGAGTATTTGTTTGTTTTTTGAAGTGCTATAGAAAAGTGATCATTGATCATTCACTAAGTTAGTCCTGTTTATTTTCTTTTCTTTATTGTCTAAAAGTGAAATGGGGGTGAAGAGGGGGAAGCAATAGCAGCCTCCCAGTGGAAGCTCAGAGGGACAGGCTAGGAGGGTTATACAGGGCAGAGCTGTGGAAGCTCAGAGGGACAGGCTAGGAGGGTTATACAGGGCAGAGCTGTGGAAGCTCAGAGGGACAGACTAGGAGGGTTATACAGGGCAGAGCTGTGGAAGCTCAGAGGGACAGGCTAGGAGGGTTATACAGGGCAGAGCTGTGGAAGCTCAGAGGGACAGGCTAGGAGGGTTATACAGGGCAGAGCTGTGGAAGCTCAGAGGGACAGGCTAGGAGGGTTATACAGGGCAGAGCTGTGGAAGCTCAGAGGGACAGACTAGGAGGGTTATACAGGGCAGAGCTGTGGAAGCTCAGCGGGACAGACTAGGAGGGACACAGGGAGGGTTATACAGGAGGCTAGGAGGGACACAGGGAGGGTTATACAGGAGGCTAGGAGGGACACAGGGAGGGTTATACAGGAGGCTAGGAGGGACACAGGGAGGGTTATACAGGAGGCTAGGAGGGACACAGGGAGGGTTATACAGGAGGCTAGGAGGGACACAGGGAGGGTTATACAGGAGGCTAGGAGGGACACAGGGAGGGTTATACAGGAGGCTAGGAGGGACACAGGGAGGGTTATACAGGAGGCTAGGAGGGACACAGGGAGGGTTATACAGGAGGCTAGGAGGGACACAGGGAGGGTTATACAGGAGGCTAGGAGGGACACAGGGAGGGTTATACAGGTCAGGTGATATGTGATAAAGCCAGTGTTCATGGGATTTTAAAAAAATCTTTGTACCTACAGTACCAGTCAGAAGTTTGGACACACCTACTCATTCCAGGGTTTTTCTTTATTTTTACTATTTTCTACATTGTAGAATAATAGTGAAGACATCAAAACTATGAAATAACACATATGGAATCATGTAGTAAACAAAAAAGTGTTAAACAAATCAAAATATATTTTATATTTGAGATTCTTCAAATAGCCAACCTTTGCCTTGATGACAGCTTTGCACACTCTTGGCATTCTCTCAACCAGCTTCATGAGGTAGTCACCTGGAATGCATTTCAATTAACAGGTGTGCCTTCTTAAAAGTTAATCTGTGGAATTTCTTTCCATCTTAATGCGTTTGAGTCAATCAGTTGTGTTGTGATAAGGTAGGGGTGGTATACAGAAGATAGCCCTATTTGATAAAAGACCAAGTCCATATTATGGCAAGAACAGCTCAAATAAGCAAAGAGAAACGACAGTCCATCATTACTTTAAGACTTGAAGGACAGTCAATATGGAAAATGTGAAGAACTTTTAAAGTTTCTTCAAGCGCAGTCGCAAAAACCATCAAGCGCTATGATGAAACTGGCTCTCATGAGGACCGCCACAGGAAAGGAAGACCCAGAGTTACCTCTGCTGCAGAGGATAAGTTCATTAGAGTTAACTGCACCTCAGATTGCAGCCCAAATAAATGCTTCATAGAGTTCAAGTATCAGACACATTTCAACATCAACTGTTCAGAGGAGACTGCATGAATCAGGCCTTCATGGTCGAATTGCTGCAAAGAAACCACTACTAAAGGACACCAATAAGAAGAAGAGACTTGCTTGGGCCAAGAAACACGAGCAATGGACATTAGACTGGTGGAAATTTGAGCTTTGGTCTGGAGTCCAAATTGGAGATTTCTGGTTCAAACCGCTGTGTCTTTGTGAGACGCGGTGTGGGTGAATGGATGATCTCCGCATGTGTAGTTCCCACCGTGAAGCATGGAGGAGGAGGTGTGATGGTGTGGGGGTGCTTTGCTGGTGACACTGTCAGTGATTTATTTAGAATTCAAGGCACACTTAACCAGCATGGCTACCACAGCATTCTGCAGCAATACGCCATCCCATCCGGTTTGGACTTAGTGGGACTATCATTTGTTTTTCAACAGGACAATGACCCAACACTGTGTAAGGGCTATTTTACCAAGAAGGAGAGTGATGGAGTGCTGCATCAGATGACCTGGCCTCCACAATCCCCCGACCTCAACCAAATTGAGATGGTTTGGGATGAGTCGGACGGCAGAGTGAAGGAAAAGCAGCCAACAAGTGCTCAGCATATGTGGGAACTCCTTCAAGACTGTTGGAAAAGCATTCCAGGTGAAGCTGGTTGAGAGAATGCCAAGAGTGTGCAAAGCTGTCATCAAGGCAAAGGGTGGCTATTTGAAGAATCTCAAATATAAAATATATTTTGATTTGTTTAACACTTTTTTGGTTACTACATGATTCCATATGTGTTATTTCATAGTTTTGATGTCTTCACTATTATTCTACAATGTAGAAAATAGTAAAAATAAAGAAAAACCCTTGAATGAGTAGCTGTGTCAGTGTTGAGGTATTGTGTCAGTGTTAAGGCTGGTCCTGAAACATTGGAAAAGGTCTAATGAGCCAGTGTTCACGGAGTGGATGAATATGTTGATAAAAACAACATATGAAATCATGTTAGAAAAGAGGCTGGAGAAAAATAATACATACTCCAAAAAGATATGGGAACGATTCTTGTGTTTCCTTAAGGGCACATAACAGTATATTATAGCCATGAAATAGCTGATCATTTATCAAGAAAACATCTCCCTATGGTTTTGGATTTGTGTTTTTTATTTTGTTTAATGCCTTGGTTGTTTTGTGTTAAAAATGAAATAAATTGTCTAGAGAAAAAAAATTACTAGAAATAGCTTGGGGGTAGAAGCTGTTGAGAAGTCTTTTGGACCTAGACTTGGCACTCCGGTACCGCT
>CM062473.1:107082431-107102431 GCA_031479575.1 Coregonus ussuriensis | reverse complement strand
GCTCTGCTCTGCTCTAAAAGGAGTCTACTGTTTCTGACTGTGGCCTGCTCTGGTCTGTTCTAAAAGGAGTCTACTGTTTCTGACTGTGGCCTGCTCTGCTCTGCTCTAAAAGGAGTCTACTGTTTCTGACTGTGGCCTGCTCTGCTGTGCTCTAAAAGGAGTCTACTGTTTCTGACTGTGGCCTGCTCTGCTCTGCTCTAAAAGGAGTCTACTGTTTCTGACTGTGGCCTGCTCTGTTCTGTTCTAAAAGGAGTCTACTGTTTCTGACTGTGGCCTGCTCTGCTCTGCTCTAAAAGGAGTCTACTGTTTCTGACTGTGGCCTGCTCTGCTCTGCTCTAAAAGGAGTCTACGGTTTCTGACTGTGGCCTGCTCTGCTCTGCTCTAAAAGGAGTCTACTGTTTCTGACTGTGGCCTGCTCTGGTCTGTTCTAAAAGGAGTCTACTGTTTCTGACTGTGGCCTGCTCTGCTCTGCTCTGCTCTAAAAGGAGTCTACTGTTTGTGACTGTGGCCTGCTCTGCTCTGTTCTAAAAGGAGTCTACTGTTTCTGACTGTGGCCTGCTCTGCTCTGCTCTAAAAGGAGTCTACTGTTTGTGACTGTGGCCTGCTCTGCTCTAAATGGAGTCTACTGTTTGTGACTGTGGCCTGCTCTGCTCTGCTCTAAAAGGAGTCTACTGTTTCTGACTGTGGCCTGCTCTGCTCTAAAAGGAGTCTACTGTTTCTGACTGTGGCCTGCTCTGCTCTGCTCTAAAAGGAGTCTACTGTTTCTGACTGTGGCCTGCTCTGGTCTAAAAGGAGTCTACTGTTTGTGACTGTGGCCTGCTCTGGTCTGGTCTAAAAGGCACTAGGACATAAACTCCTGTATCACCCTGCCATAGCACAGTCATCCATAGGGTGTGTTTGGGTATAGGTTGGCTGCATTTAGCAGTCACTCCTAATGAATAGTAGTGTTACCTGATTCCAGACCTGTAGTAACTGCTCAGTGAGTCTGGCAGTCACTCCTAATGAATAGTAGTGTTATCTGATTCCAGACCTGTAGTTAACTGCTCAGTGTGTCTGGCAGTCAGTCCTAATGAATAGTAGTGTTATCTGATTCCAGACCTGTAGTAACTGCTCAGTGTGTCTGGCAGGTATTAGGCTGTAACGGCTCTCTACTCATCTTTCAGAACGATCGTTTTCCTGTCACATGCTGTGGGGGTGGCCACAGGACTTAATGGTTGTGTCCCAAAAGGTACCCTATTCCCTATAGAGGCCTGGTCAAAAGTAGTGCACTACATAGGGAATAGGGTGCCATATAACAATGCCTTGTATACATTAAGTGGAGTCGAGTTGAAGGTAAAATGATTTAACATGTTTCTATAATTGTCTCAAGCCATTGTAATGCTCTGTAGCTGTATCACTTTGAATGACTATTGAACCACATTTCAAAAAGGTATGGATCTGCACGGCCCCAAGCATATTATACAGTTGAAGTCGGAAGTTTACATACATCTTAGCCAAATGCATTTAAACTCAGTTTTTCACAATTCCTGACATTTAATCCTAGTAAAAATGCCCTGTCTTAGGTCAGTTAGGATCACCACTTTATTTTAAGAATGCGAAATGTCAGAATAATAGTAGAGAGAATGATTTATTTCAGCTTTTATTTCTTTCATCACATTCCCAGTGGGTCAGAAGTTTACATACACTCAATTAGTATTTGGTAGCATTGTCTTTAAATTGTTTAAATTGGGTCAAACGTTTCGGGTAGTCTTCCACAAGCTTCCCACAATAAGTTGGGTGAATTTTGGCCCATTCCTCATGACAGAGCTGGTGTAACTGAGTCAGGTTTGTAGGCCTCCTTGCTCGCACCCGCTTTTTCAGTTCTGCCCATAAATGTTCTATAGGATTGAGGTCAGGGCTTTGTGATGGCCACTACAATACCTTGACTTTGTTGTCCTTAAGCCATTTTGCCACAACATTGGAAGTATGCTTGGAGTCATTGTCCATTTGGAAGAAAGACCCATTTGCAACCAAGCTTTAACTTCCTGACTGATGTCTTGAGATGTTGCTTCAATATATCCACATCATTTTCCTTCCTCATGATGCCATCTATTTTGTGAAGTGCACCAGTCCCTCCTGCAGCAAAGCACCCCCACAGCATGATGCTGCCACCCCCGTGCTTCACGGTTGGGATGGTGTTCTTCGGCTTGCAAGTGACCCCCTTTTTCCTCCAAACATAACAATGGTCATTATGGCCAAACAGTTCTATTTTTGTTTTATCAGACCAGAGGACAATTCTCCAAAAAGTAAGATCTTTGTCCCCATGTGCAGTTGGAAACCGTAGTCTGGCTTTTTTATAGCGGTTTTGGAGCAGTGGCTTCTTCCTTGCTGAGAGGCCTTTCAGGTTATGTCGATATAGGACTCGTTTTACTGTGGATATAGATACTTTTGTACCTGTTTCCTCCAGCCTCTTCACAAGGTCCTATTCTGTTGTTCTGGGATTGATTTGCACTTTTTGCACCAAAGTACGTTCATCTCTAGGAGACAGAACGCGTCTCCTTCCTGAGTGGTATGACGGCTGCGTGGTCCCATGGTGTTTATACTTGCGTACTATTGTTTGTACAGATGAACGTGGTACCTTCAGGCGTTTGGAAATTGCTCCCAAGGATGAACCAGACTTGTGGAGGTCTATAATTTTTCTTTCTGAGGTCTTGGCTGATTTCTTTTGATTTTCCCATGATGTCAAGCTAAGAGGCACACTTTGAAGGTAGGCCTTGAAATACATCCACAGGTACAACTCCAATTGACTCAAATTATGTCAATTAGCCTATCAGAAGCTTCTAAAGCCATGACATCATTTTCTGGAATTTTCCAAGCTGTTTAAAGGCACAGTCAACTTAGTGTATGTAAACTTCTGACCCACTGGAATTGTGATACAGTGAATTATAAGTGAAATAATCTGTCTGTAAACAATTGTTGGAAAAATGACTTGTGTCATGCACAAAGTAGATGTCCTAACCGACTTGCCAAAACTACAGTTTGTTAACAAGAAATTTGTGGAGTGGTTGAAAAACAAGTTTTAATGACTCCAACCTAAGTGAATGCAAACTTCCGACTTCAACTGTATATATATATATATATATATATATATATATATATATATATATACAGACTTTTTTTTCTGACCCCCCACTGGGAATGTGATGAAAGAAATAAAAGCTGACATAAATCATTCTCTCTACTATTATTCTGACATTTCACATTCTTAAAATAAAGTGGTGATACTAACTGACCTAAGACAGGGAATTTTTACTAGGATTAAATATCAGGAATTGTGAAAAACTGAGTTTAAATGTATTTGGCTAAGGTGTATGTAAACTTCCGACTTCAACTGTACATAATGTGACATCAATCACGTAACCTATAAAATAATATATAGAATCCATCAACCCAGTCCACAATTATCAAATTGATTCTTAAATCACATCCAGCTAAACTAACATCTGTTATTACTGTAATGATTGGGGCGGCAGGTAGCTTCGTGGTTAAGAGCGTTGTGCCAGTAACCGAAAGGTTGCTGGTTCTAATCCCCGAGTCAACTAGGTGAAAAATCTGCCGATTTTCAAGTGCCTTGCCCTTGAGCAAGGCACTTAACCCTGATTGCTCTGGATAAGAGCATCTGCTAAAATGATAGTAATTTAATGGGAGGGCAACATTAGAGGCATAATCCCCAGCCATGCTGCCTGGCACTTCAACAAATGACTATGAGAGAGAGAGAGAGAGAGAGAGAGAGAGAGAGAGAGAGAGAGAGAGAGAGAGAGAGAGAGAGAGAGAGAGAGAGAGAGAGAGAGAGAGAGAGAGAGAGAGAGAGAGAGAGAGAGAGAGAGAGAGAGAGACCCTGTTCACAATTACTGGACACCCTTCGTCGATGGGAGACCAGCGGGGTCCCCACAGCCCTACCATCAACACCGGACAGCCAGCCCGTCCACAGCAACGTGACAGGACTTCACCAAAGAAATCGGAAATACAGACATTGTCATCCTACAAGAAACATGGTATAGAGGAGACGGACCCACTGGTTGCCCTCTAGGTTACAGAGAGCTGGTAGTCCCATCCACCAAACTACCAGGTGTGAAACAGGGAAGGGACTCAGGGGGTATGCTAATTTGGTATAGAGCAGACATAAATTAATCAAAACAGGAACATTTTGTTAGAAATTCAAAAGGAAATTATCTCAACTGAGAAAAATGTCCTCCTGTGTGCTACCTATATCCCCCCACTAGAATCCCCATACTTTAATGAAGACAGTTTCTCCATCCTGGAGGGGGAAATCAATCATTTCCAGACCCAGGGACATGTACTAGTCTGTGGCGACCTAAATGCCAGAACTGGACAAGAACCTGACACCCTCAGCACACAGGGGGACAAACACCTACCTGGAGGTGACAGCATTCCCTCCCCCATATGCCCCCCTAGGCACAACTACGACAACATAACCAACAAAAATGGGTCACGACTCCTGCAGCTCTGTCGCACACTGGGTATGTACATAGTCAATGGTAGTTTTTCAAAGCCTCGTCGGGAGAGGTTGTGTTTTCTCTAGCAGGAGGTAAGCTTGGCTTCTCATATGGTGTTGAGTTAAGCTTAAACCATGTATTTAGATCGTAGGTAGGTAGTTTATTTAGGTAGTTATTTAGGTAGTTATTGTAGGTTTCCGTAGGCAATTATTGTAGGTAAGTATTGTATTGTTTACGTATTGTTTAAGTTTTCACGGACGGGGAGTCAACTTGGCTTGGCGTCGGGTTAGCTTGGCTTTACACATAGCTTGGGCTTTGTCGAGTAAGGCTTAAACTACGTATTTAGATTGTAGTTAGTTATTGTGGGTTGTTGTATGTAATTATTGTAGGTTAGTATTGTATTCGGCTGTGCCCAGCGTTGCCCAGCGTAGCACGAAGCTAGCTAGCTAACCCACCACCGGGACTAGCTGGCGAGTAGCTATTAGCAACGGTACAGTTATTTCACGCCTGAGAGTGCCTGTAATTACGCCAGCTGGCTGCCTACAATAATTACATACAATAATTGCCTACCATTCAGCTCTTTCCTAACCTCATTGTCTGAACCGTTAACGTTAGGTAGCAAGTGGCTACTGTGCTTGAAATATTAGCTAGCTTGTTGCTACCTGGTTGGCTACTAGTAAACAATAGCTGGAACGACCGTGTGAACAGACGCGAACTGGCTGAGTCAATTCAGTGGCTAGCTTTGCACTTGGCTAGCCAACAGTAGCTGCTAGGGGTAAGTCATAACCTACATTTGTTTTGCTTTTTACATATTGATAGCCCGAGTCGTTCAAGGAATTTGGGACATGGGTGACTAGTTAACGTTCGTTTGGCTCTCTCTGTGTGTTCGTGCCGTGAAAGGAGGGGTTCTTCTTTGTCTGAAAGCAATGGCTAGCTAGTTTGCTAACTATTCTAGCTAACTAACTGGCTGAATAAGTTGACGACGGACTCGCTCAAGCTGTTGGGACTAACCCACAACGTTCGACACGGACACGAACGATCTGCTTGCGCGTTGATACACTGGTGGTTTGTTGTGGCAGAGTATTGGCGTTAAACCGCGTTGTTGGAGCCCGGCATGCTAGCTGGCTGTGGCGTCTTATGACTAGGTGCCCGGACGATTTTCACGGAATAATACTGCACCTAGTTAGCTAGCTGAATAAACTGAGTTAGTCTATTCCTAGAAACATTGAACCGCTGTAGTTTACAACAATTATAGCTTCTGAGGTGGAAGTTGGGAGAGTTATATTTGGGAGTTAAAGCTAGCCAACGTTAAAAACAACAAACCACTTTTGGTGGTTTGTTGTGACCAAGTGTTGGTGCTAAACTGTGTTTTTTTTTTTTTTTTTTGGATGCTAGCATGCTAGTTAGCTATGGTGTCATAGTTAGCTAGCTGAATAAAGTGGGTTGAGTCTATTCCTTTAAACATTGAACCGCTGTGGTTCACAACAATTCTGATTTCCAAGGTGGAAGTTGGTAGAGTTTTTGCTCGGGTGGTTCAGTGAAACAATTATAGTTTCTGAGGTAGAAGTTTCTCTCCCAGATGTTTAGTTCATTTCATTCCGATCTCCTCTGCATTATTGTAGCCATTTGCTACAGCCTGTCAACTATGCCTCTGCCTATCCCTGTTCTCTCCTCTCTGCACAGGCTACACAAACGCCCCACACCGCGTGGCTGCTGCCTCTCTAACCTGGTGGTCCCTGCACGCACCCCACACCTGGAGTTCCAGGTTTCAGGCAGCCTCTGGAACTGCCGTTCTGCTGCCAACAAAGCTGACTTCATCCCAGCCTATGCCAACCTCCAGTCCCTCGACTTCCTGGCGCTGACGGAAACATGGATCACCACCGAAAACACTGCTACTCCTACTGCTCTCTCCTCGTCTGACCATGTGTTCTCGCATACCCCGAGAGCATCTGGTCAGAGGGGTGGTGGTACAGGAATCCTCATCTCTCCCAAGTGGACATTCTCAATTTTTCCCCTAACCCATCTGTCTATCTCCTCATTTGAATTCCATGCTGTCACAGTCACTAGCCCATTTAAGCTTAATATCCTTGTCATCTATCGCCCTCCAGGTTCCCTTGGAGAGTTCATCAATGAGCTTGACGCCTTGATAAGTTCCTTTCCTGAGGATGGCTCACCCCTCACAGTTTTGGGGGATTTCAACCTCCCTATGTCCACATTTGACTCATTTCTCTCTGCCTCCTTCTTTCCACTCCTCTCCTCTTTTGACCTCACCCTCTCACCGTCCCCCCCTACTCACAAGGCAGGCAATACGCTTGACCTCATCTTCACTAGATGCTGCTCCTCTACTAATCTCACTGCAACTCCCCTCCATGTCTCCGACCACTACTTTGTTTCCTTTTCTCTCTCGCTCTCCTCCCACACTACTCACTCTGCCCCTACACAGATGGTAATGCGCCGCCGCAACCTTCGCTCTCTCTCTCCCACTATTCTCTCCTCTTCCATCCTATCATCTCTTCCCTCTGCTCAATCCTTCTCCCTCCAATCTCCTGATTCTGCCTCCTCAACCCTCCTCTCCTCCCTTTCTGCATCCTTTGACTCTCTGTGTCCCCTATCCTCCCGGCCGGCTCGGTCCTCCCCTCCAGCTCCGTGGCTTGATGACTCACTGCGAGCTCACAGAACAGAGCTCCGGGCAGCGGAGCGGAAATGGAAGAAAACTAAACTCCCTGCCGACCTGGCATCTTTTCACTCCCTCCTCTCTACATTTTCTTCATCTGTTTCTGCTGCTAAGGCCACCTTCTACCACTCTAAATTCCAAGCATCTGCCTCTAACCCTAGGAAGCTCTTTGCCACATTTTCCTCCCTCCTGAATCCTCCCCCCCCCCTCCTCTCTCTCTGTGGATGACTTCGTCAACCACTTTGAAAAGAAGGTTGACGACATCCGATCCTCGTTTGTTAAGTCTAATGACACTGCTGGTCCTGCTCACACTGCCCTACCCTATGCTTTGACTTCTTTCTCCCCTCTCTCTCCAGATAAAATCCTGTGACTTGTGACTGCAGGCCGCCCAACAACCTGCCCGCTTGACCCCATCCCCTCCTCCCTTCTCCAGACCATCTCCGGTGACCTTCTCCCCTACCTCACCTCGCTGATCAACTCATCCTTGACCGCTGGCCATGTCCCTTCCGTCTTCAAGAGAGCGAGAGTTGCTCCCCTTCTCAAAAAACCAACACTCGACCCCACTGATGTCAACAACTACAGACCAGTATCCCTTCTTTCTTTTCTTTCCAAAACTATTGAGCGTGCCGTCTTTAGCCAACTCTCTTGCTATCTCTCTCAGAATGACCTTCTTGATCCAAACCAATCAGGTTTCAGGACTGGTCATTCAACTGAGACTGCTCTTCTCTGTGTCACGGAGACTCTCCGCACTGCTAAAGCTAACTCTCTCTCCTCTGCTCTTGTCCTTCTAGACCTGTCTGCTGCCTTTGATACTGTGAACCATCAGATCCTCCTCTCCACCCTCTCCGAGCTGGGCATCTCCGGCGCGGCTCACTCCTGGATTGCGTCCTACCTGACCGGTCGCTCCTACCAAGTGGCGTGGCGAGAAGCTGTCTCCGCACCACGTGCTCTCACCACTGGTGTCCCCCAAGGCTCAGTTCTAGGCCCTCTCCTTTTCTCCCTATACACCAAGTCACTTGGCTCTGTCATATCCTCACATGGTCTCTCCTATCATTGCTACGCTGACGATACACAACTAATCTTCTCCTTTCCCCCTTCTGATAACCAGGTGGCGAATCGCATCTCTGCATGTCTGGCAGACATATCAGTATGGATGACGGATCACCACCTCAAGCTGAACCCTGGCAAGACGGAGCTGCTCTTCCTCCCGGGGAAGGACTGCCCGTTCCATGATCTCGCCATCACGGTTGACAACTCCGCTGTGTCCTCCTCCCAGAGTGCGAAGAGCCTAGGCGTGACCCTGGACAACACCCTGTCGTTCTCCGCCAACATCAAGGCGGTGACCCGCTCCTGCAGGTTCATGCTCTACAACATTCGGAGAGTACGACCCTGCCTTACACAGGAAGCGGCACAGGTCCTAATCCAGGCACTTGTCATCTCCCGTCTGGACTACTGCAACTCGCTGTTGGCTGGCCTCCCTGCCTGTGCCATTAAACCCCTACAACTCATCCAGAATGCCGCAGCCCGTCTGGTGTTCAACCTTCCCAAGTTCTCTCATGTCACCCCCCTCCTCCGCACACTCCACTGGCTTCCAGTTGAAGCTCGCATCCGCTACAAGACCATGGTGCTTGCCTATGGAGCAGTGAGGGGAACGGCACCTCTGTACCTTCAGGCTCTGATCAGTCCCTACACCCAAACGAGGGCATTGCGCTCATCCACCTCTGGCCTGCTGGCTCCCCTTCCTCTGCGGAAGCATAGTTCCCGCTCAGCCCAGTCAAAACTGTTCGCTGCTCTGGCACCCCAATGGTGGAACAAGCTCCCTCACGACGCCAGGACAGCGGAGTCACTCACCACCTTCCGGAGACATTTGAAACCCCACCTCTTTAAGGAATACCTGGGATAGGATAAAGGAATCCTTCTACCCCCCCCCCCCCAATTGTAAAGTGGTTATCCCACTGGCTATAGGGTGAACGCACCAATTTGTGAGTCGCTCTGGCTAAGAGCGTCTGCTAAATGACGTTAATGTGCCCTTGAGCAAGGCACTTAACCCTAATTGCTCCTGTAAGTCGCTCTGGATAAGAGCGTCTGCTAAATGACTAAAATGTAAAATGTAAAAATGTAGGCTTCGAGGGGACTCCTATGGTAGGTACACCTATAGCTCATCTCTTGGCAGTAGTACTGTAGACTACTTTATCACTGACCTCAACCCAGAGTCTCTCAGAGCGTTCACAGTCAGCCCACTGACACCCCTATCAGACCACAGCAAAATCACAGTCTACTTGAACAGAGCAATACTCAATCATGAGGCATCAAAGCCAAAAGAACTGAATAATATTAAGAAATGCTATAGATGGAAGGAAAGTAGTGTTGAAACCTACCAAAAAACAATTAGGAAACAACAAATTCAATCCATTCTAGACAACTTCCTGGACAAAACGTTCCACTGTAATAGTGAAGGTGTAAACTTGGCAGTAGAAAACCTAAACAGTATATTTGACCTCTCAGCTTCCCTATCAAATCTAAAAATCTCTAACAGAAAACCAAAGAAAAGTAATAACAGTGATAAATGGTTTGATGAAGAATGCAAAAACCTAAGAAAGAAATTGAGAAACCTATCCAACCAAAAACATAGAGACCCAGAAAACCTGAGCCTACGCCTTCACTATGGTGAATCACTAAAACAATACAGAAATACACTACGGAAAAAGAAGGAACAGCATGTCAGAAATCAGCTCAATGTAATTGAAGAATCCATAGACTCTAACCACTTCTGGGAAAATTGGAAAACACTAAACAAACAACAACACGAAGAGCTATCTATCCAAAACGGAGATGTATGGGTAAACCACTTCTCCAACCTTTTTGGCCCTATAACAGAGAACAAACAGCAAAAAAATATACATGATCAAATGCAAATCTTAGAATCAACTATTAAAGACTACCAGAACCCACTGGATTCTCCAATTACATTGAATGAACTACAGGATAAAATACAAACCCTCCAACCCAAAAAGTCCTGTGGTGTTGATGGTATCCTCAATGAAATGATAAAATATACAGACCACAAATTTCAATTAGCTATACTTAAACTCTTTAACATCATCCTTAGCTCTGGCATCTTCCCCAACATCTGGAACCAAGGACTGATCACCCCAATCCACAAAAGTGGAGACAAATTTGACCCCAATAACTACCGTGGGATATGCGTCAACAGCAACCTTGGGAAAATCCTCTGCATTATCATTAACAGCAGACTAGTTCATTTCCTCAGTGAAAACAATGTACTGAGCAAATGTCAAATTGGCTTTTTACCAAATTACCGTACGACAGACCACGTATTCACCCTGCACACCCTAATTGACAAACAAACAAACCAAAACAAAGGCAAAGTCTTCTCATGCTTTGTTGATTTCAAAAAAGCTTTTGACTCAATTTGGCATGAGGGTCTGCTATACAAATTGATGGAAAGTGGGGTTGGGGGAAAAACATACGACATTATAAAATCCATGTACACAAACAACAAGTGTGCGGTTAAAATTGGCAAAAAACACACACATTTCTTTCCACAGGGCCGTGGGATGAGACAGGGATGCAGTTTAAGCCCCACCCTCTTCAACATATATATCAACGAATTGGCGAGGGCACTAGAACAGTCTGCAGCACCCGGCCTCACCCTACTAGAATCTGAAGTCAAATGTCTTCTGTTTGCTGACGATCTGGTGCTTCTGTCACCAACCAAGGAGGGCCTACAGCAGCACCTAGATCTTCTGCACAGATTCTGTCAGACCTGGGCCCTGACCGTAAATCTCAGTAAGACAAAAATAATGGTGTTCCAAAAAAGGTCCAGTTGCCAGGACCACAAATACAAATTCCATCTAGACACCGTTGCCCTAGAGCACACAAAAAAACTATACATACCTCGGCCTAAACATCAGCGCCACAGGTAACTTCCACAAAGCTGTGAACGATCTGAGAGACAAGGCAAGAAGGGCCTTCTATGCCATCAAAAGGAACATACAATTTGACATACCAATTAGGATCTTGCTAAAAATACTTGAATCAGTTATAGAACCCATTGCCCTTTATGGTTCTGAGGTCTGGGGTCCGCTCACCAACCAAGAATTCACAAAATGGGACAAACACCAAATTGAGACTCTGCATGCAGAATTCTGCAAAAACATCCTCCGTGTACAACGTAAAACACCAAATAATGCATGCAGAGCAGAATTAGGCCAATACCCGCTAATTATCAAAATCCAGAAAAGAGCCGTTAAATTCTATAACCACTTAAAAGGAAGCAATTCCCAAACCTTCCATAACAAAGCCATCACCTACAGAGAGATGAACTTGGAGAAGAGTCCCCTAAGTAAGCTTGTCCTGGGGCTCTGTTCACAAACACAAACAGACCCCACACAGCCCCAGGACAACAACAACAACAACACAACTAGACCCAACCAAATCATGAGAAAACAAAAAGAGAATTACTTACATTTGTACTTGACACATTGGAAAGAACAAACAAAAAAACAGAGCAAACTAGAATGCTATTTGGCTCTAAACAGAGAGGACACAGTGGCAGAATACTTGACCACTGTGACTGACCCAAACTTAAGGAAAGCTTTGACTATGTACAGACTCAGTGAGCATAGCCTTGCTATTGAGAAAGGCCGCCGTAGGCAGACCTGGCTCTCAAGAGAAGACAGGCTATGTGCACACTGCCCACAAAATGAGGTGGAAACTGAGCTGCACTTCCTAACCTCCTGCCAAATGTATGACCATATTAGAGACACATATTTCCCTCAGATTACAGCGATCCACAAAGAATTCGAAAACAAACCCAATTTTGATAAACTCCCTTATCTACTGGGTGAAAAACCACAGTGTGCCATCACAGCAGCAAGATTTGTGACCTGTTGCCACAAGAAAAGGGCAACCAGTGAAGAACAAACACCATTGTAAATACAACCCATATTTATGTTGATTTATTTCCCCATTTGTACTTTAACTATTTGCTCATTGTTACAACACTGTATATAGACATAATATGACATTTGA
Organism: Coregonus ussuriensis; assembly: GCA_031479575.1. Taxonomy (NCBI): domain Eukaryota; kingdom Metazoa; phylum Chordata; class Actinopteri; order Salmoniformes; family Salmonidae; genus Coregonus; species Coregonus ussuriensis. The sequence goes on along the minus strand of CM062473.1, from coordinate 107,090,206 downwards.
AATGTCTTTATTCTTTTGAAACTTCTGAGTGTAATGTTTACTGTTAATATTTATTGTTGATTTCACTTTTGTTTACTATCTAATTCACTTGCTTTGGCAATGTTAACACACATTTCCCATGCCAATAAAGCCCTTAAATTGAATTGAAATTGAATTGAAATTGAAATTGAAATTGAAATTGAATTGAATTGAGAGAGAGAGAGAGAGAGAGAGAATATATAGGACTGACTGTTTCATTCTGCCTGCCTTTGAACTAACTGGTGCTGATATATGTGAGTGTTACAGATTAGCGCCAGCCTTGAGTCATTACTAACCTGCTCCCTGCAGCACAGACCATGACTGTAACTACTGAAGACATTCCTTTGCTTGCTAGGAGTGTGCATTGGTTTACAAATGAAATGCTGAGCTCTCCCACTTGCTGTTTCTCTGTTGTACTTTATCCTTGATCCTTTCCTCTACACACAACCTCTCCTTCTACCTGCCTCCCTGTATCTCTACCCCCACCTCTCCTTCTACCTGCCTCCCTGTATCTCTCTCTCTGATCTGGGACTATAGCAGGTTCAACCACAGGGTTATGATCTGGGACTATAGCAGGTTCAACCACAGGGTTATGATCTGGGACTATAGCAGGTTCAACCACAGGGTTATGATCTGGGACTATAGCAGGTTCAACCACAGGGTTATGATCTGGGACTATAGCAGGTTCAACCACAGGGTTATGATCTGGGACTATAGCAGGTTCAACCACAGGGTTATGATCTGGGACTATAGCAGGTTCAACCACAGGGTTATGATCTGGGACTATAGCAGGTTCAACCACAGGGTTATGATCTGGGACTATAGCAGGTTCAACCACAGGGTTATGATCTGGGACTATAGCAGGTTCAACCACAGGGTTATGATCTGGGACTATAGCAGGTTCAACCACAGGGTTATGATCTGGGACTATAGCAGGTTCAACCACAGGGTTATGATCTGGGATTATAGCAGGTTCAACCACAGGGTTATGATCTGGGACTATAGCAGGGTCAACCACAGGGTTATGATCTGGGACTATAGCAGGGTCAACCACAGGGTTATGATCTGGGACTATAGCAGGTTCAACCACAGGGTTATGATCTGGGACTATAGCAGGTTCAACCACAGGGTTATGATCTGGGACTATAGCAGGTTCAACCACAGGGTTATGATCTGGGACTATAGCAGGTTCAACCACAGGGTTATGATCTGGGACTATAGCAAGTTCAACCACAGGGTTATGATCTGGGATTATAGCAGGTTCAACCACAGGGTTATGATCTGGGACTATAGCAGGTTCAACCACAGGGTTATGATCTGGGACTATAGCAGGGTCAACCACAGGGTTATGATCTGGGACTATAGCAGGGTCAACCACAGGGTTATGATCTGGGACTATAGCAGGTTCAACCACAGGGTTATGATCTGGGACTATAGCAGGGTCAACCACAGGGTTATGATCTGGGACTATAGCAGGTTCAACCACAGGGTTATGATCTGGGACTATAGCAGGGTCAACCACAGGGTTATGATCTGGGACTATAGCAGGGTCAACCACAGGGTTATGATCTGGGACTATAGCAGGTTCAACCACAGGGTTATGATCTGGGACTATAGCAGGTTCAACCACAGGGTTATGATCTGGGACTATAGCAGGTTCAACCACAGGGTTATGATCTGGGATTATAGCAGGTTCAACCACAGGGTTATGATCTGGGACTATAGCAGGTTCAACCACAGGGTTATGATCTGGGACTATAGCAGGGTCAACCACAGGGTTATGATCTGGGACTATAGCAGGTTCAACCACAGGGTTATGATCTGGGACTATAGCAGGGTCAACCACAGGGTTATGATCTGGGACTATAGCAGGTTCAACCACAGGGTTATGATCTGGGACTATAGCAGGTTCAACCACAGGGTTATGATCTGGGACTATAGCAGGGTCAACCACAGGGTTATGATCTGGGACTATAGCAGGGTCAACCACAGGGTTATGATCTGGGACTATAGCAGGGTCAACCACAGGGTTATGATCTGGGACTATAGCAGGTTCAACCACAGGGTTATGATCTGGGACTATAGCAGGGTCAACCACAGGGTTATGATCTGGGACTATAGCAGGTTCAACCACAGGGTTATGATCTGGGACTATAGCAGGTTCAACCACAGGGTTATGATCTGGGACTATAGCAGGGTCAACCACAGGGTTATGATCTGGGACTATAGCAGGGTCAACCACAGGGTTATGATCTGGGACTATAGCAGGTTCAACCACAGGGTTATGATCTGGGACTATAGCAGGGTCAACCACAGGGTTATGATCTGGGACTATAGCAGGGTCAACCACAGGGTTATGATCTGGGACTATAGCAGGGTCAACCACAGGGTTATGATCTGGGACTATAGCAGGGTCAACCACAGGGTTATGATCTGGGACTATAGCAGGGTCAACCACAGGGTTATGATCTGGGACTATAGCAGGGTCAACCACAGGGTTATGATCTGGGACTATAGCAGGTTCAACCACAGGGTTATGATCTGGGACTATAGCAGGGTCAACCACAGGGTTATGATCTGGGACTATAGCAGGGTCAACCACAGGGTTATGATCTGGGACTATAGCAGGTTCAACCACAGGGTTATGATCTGGGACTATAGCAGGTTCAACCACAGGGTTATGATCTGGGACTATAGCAGGGTCAACCACAGGGTTATGATCTGGGACTATAGCAGGTTCAACCACAGGGTTATGATCTGGGACTATAGCAGGGTCAACCACAGGGTTATGATCTGGGACTATAGCAGGTTCAACCACAGGGTTATGATCTGGGACTATAGCAGGTTCAACCACAGGGTTATGATCTGGGACTATAGCAGGGTCAACCACAGGGTTATGATCTGGGACTATAGCAGGTTCAACCACAGGGTTATGATCTGGGACTATAGCAGGTTCAACCACAGGGTTATGATCTGGGACTATAGCAGGGTCAACCACAGGGTTATGATCTGGGACTATAGCAGGTTCAACCACAGGGTTATGATCTGGGACTATAGCAGGTTCAACCACAGGGTTATGATCTGGGACTATAGCAGGTTCAACCACAGGGTTATGATCTGGGACTATAGCAGGGTCAACCACAGGGTTATGATCTGGGACTATAGCAGGTTCAACCACAGGGTTATGATCTGGGACTATAGCAGGTTCAACCACAGGGTTATGATCTGGGACTATAGCAGGTTCAACCACAGGGTTATGATCTGGGACTATAGCAGGTTCAACCACAGGGTTATGATCTGGGACTATAGCAGGTTCAACCACAGGGTTATGATCTGGGACTATAGCAGGGTCAACCACAGGGTTATGATCTGGGACTATAGCAGGTTCAACCACAGGGTTATGATCTGGGACTATAGCAGGGTCAACCACAGGGTTATGATCTGGGACTATAGCAGGTTCAACCACAGGGTTATGATCTGGGACTATAGCAGGGTCAACCACAGGGTTATGATCTGGGACTATAGCAAGTTCAACCACAGGGTTATGATCTGGAGCTATAGCAGGTTCAACCACAGGGTTATGATCTGGGACTATAGCAGGTTCAACCACAGGGTTATGATCTGGGACTATAGCAGGGTCAACCACAGGGTTATGATCTGGGACTATAGCAGGTTCAACCACAGGGTTATGATCTGGGACTATAGCAGGTTCAACCACAGGGTTATGATCTGGGACTATAGCAGGTTCAACCACAGGGTTATGATCTGGGACTATAGCAGGTTCAACCACAGGGTTATGATCTGGGACTATAGCAGCACTGACTGACTGGGGAGCAGATAGCCATACACTGACTGACTGGGGAGCAGTTTCACTAAGATGTTCTCCTAGACAGCACCACTCAAAGACCCCAAAGGAGTCCAGGAAGTAAAGCATCAGAACAGCCTGTCTGTCTTGTGGGTCGTCACTAGTTACCACAGCCACAAAGTCATAAACCCTTCCTATTTCTACTATTTATCTTTTTTAAATGTGATTTAAAACATAACCCTTAACCTTAAACCTAACCTTAACCACACTGCAAACCTTATGCCTGACCATAACATTCAATGAATACCAAAAAGCTAATTATATAGCTAATTGTGACTGTGCTATCTAGAGGAAACCAGTCTGTGCTATCTAGAGGAAACCAGCTCTGATTGGGCCGTAAATCCATCTGTCTTGGTCACTATAGGAAAGTGGACACCAGCATAGAGACATCTCGTCCCGTCACTGGCAGGGGACCATCCATCAGACCCCATTACAGGCCCTGTCTGAGATAGATAGATCGGTGTGTACTCAGCCCTGCCTGTGATAGATCGATCCACAGACAGACAGACAGACAGACAGACAGACAGACAGACAGACAGACAGACAGACAGACAGACAGACAGACAGACAGACAGACAGACAGACAGACAGACAGACAGACAGACAGACAGACAGACAGACAGACAGACAGACAGACAGACAGACAGACAGACAGACAGACAGATAGATAGATAGATAGATAGATAGATAGATAGATAGATAGATAGATAGATAGATATGTGTGCCCTGTGTACTCACCCCTTCTGCCTTCTCCTCTGTGTTGGCCAGCATCTCCTGCAGGGCCCGTACTGACAGGGACTGCTCCAGGACAAACGTACAGATGGACAGGTCTGGAGGGACATTCTGGAAGAGAACACAGCCAGGTTAGAAGGGAACTGTAGTCCTGGAGCAGGTCAGTCTGGGAAATGTATTCCCTGAGAGGGACTGCTCCAGGACGAACGTCCAGATGGACAGGTCTGGAGGGACATTCTGTCAAAGCCAGGTTAGAAGGGGGCTGAGCATCAACAGTAAATCTACAGTCATTTAGACTGCGGCTCTTGCTAGGGAAAGACCTGAGGCTAGAATGACAAGTACAAGGACTTGCGCAGCCATTAGCCCATACACTACTTTAGTCATTAGCCCATACACTACTTTAGCCATTAGCCCATACACTACTTTAGCCATTAGCCCATACACTACTTTAGTCATTAGCGCATACACTACTTTAGCCATTAGCCCATACACTACTTTAGCCATTAGCCCATACACTACTTTAGTCATTAGCCCATACACTACTTTAGTCATTAGCCCATACACTACTTTAGCCATTAGCCCATACACTACTTTAGTCATTAGCCCATACACTACTTTAGTCATTAGCCCATACACTACTTTAGCCATTAGCCCATACACTACTTTAGTCATTATCCCATACACTGCTTTAGCCATTAGCCCATACACTACTTTAGTCATTAGCCCATACACTACTTTAGTCATTAGCCCATACACTACTTTAGTCATTAGCCCATACACTACTTTAGTCATTAGCCCATACACTACTTTAGTCATTAGCCCATACACTACTTTAGTCATTAGCCCATACACTACTTTAGCCATTAGCCCATACACTACTTTAGTCATTAGCCCATACACTGCTTTAGCCATTAGCCCATACACTACTTTAGTCATTAGTCCATACACTACTTTAGTCATTAGCCCATACACTACTTTAGTCATTAGCCCATACACTACTTTAGTCATTAACCCATACACTACTTTAGTCATTAACCCATACACTACTTTAGTCATTAGCCCATACACTACTTTAGTCATTCACCCATACACTACTTTAGCCATTAGCCCATACACTACTTTAGTCATTAGCCCATACACTACTTTAGTCATTAGCCCATACACTACTTTATTCATTAGCCCATACACTACTTTAGTCATTAGCCCATACACTACTTTAGTCATTAGCCCATACACTACTTTAGTCATTAGCCCATACACTACTTTAGTCATTAGCCCATACACTACTTTAGTCATTAACCCATACACTACTTTAGTCATTAACCATACACTACTTTAGTCATTAGCCCATACACTACTTTAGTCATTAACCCATACAATACTTTAGCCATTAGCCCATACACTACTTTAGTCATTAGCCCATACACTACTTTAGTCATTAGCCCATACACTACTTTAGTCATTAGCCCATACACTACTTTAGTCATTAACCCATACACTACTTTAGTCATTAGCCCATACACTACTTTAGTCATTAGCCCATACACTACTTTAGTCATTAGCCCATACACTACTTTAGTCATTAGCCCATACACTACTTTAGTCATTAACCCATACACTACTTTAGTCATTAACCCATACACTACTTTAGTCATTAGCCCATACACTACTTTAGTCATTAGCCCATACACTACTTTAGCCATTAGCCCATACACTACTTTAGTCATTAGCCCATACACTACTTTAGTCATTAGCCCATACACTACTTTAGTCATTAACCCATACACTACTTTAGTCATTAGCCCATACACTACTTTAGTCATTAGCCCATACACTACTTTAGTCATTAACCCATACACTACTTTAGTCATTAACCCATACAATACTTTAGTCATTAGCCCATACACTACTTTAGTCATTAACCCATACACTACTTTAGTCATTAGCCCATACACTACTTTAGTCATTAGCCCATACACTACTTTAGTCATTAGCCCATACACTACTTTAGTCATTAGCCCATACACTACTTTAGCCATTAGCCCATACACTACTTTAGTCATTAGCCCATACACTACTTTAGTCATTAGCCCATACACTACTTTAGTCATTAACCCATACACTACTTTAGTCATTAACCCATACACTACTTTAGTCATTAGCCCATACACTACTTTAGTCATTAACCCATACACTACTTTAGCCATTAGCCCATACACTACTTTAGTCATTAGCCCATACACTACTTTAGTCATTAGCCCATACACTACTTTAGTCATTAGCCCATACACTACTTTAGTCATTAGCCCATACACTACTTTAGTCATTAACCCATACACTACTTTAGTCATTAGCCCATACACTACTTTAGTCATTAGCCCATACACTACTTTAGTCATTAACCTATACACTACTTTAGTCATTAGCCCATACACTACTTTAGCCATTAGCCCATACACTACTTTAGCCATTAGCCCATACACTACTTTAGCCATTAGCCCATACACTACTTTAGTCATTAGCCCATACACTACTTTAGCCATTAGCCCATACACTACTTTAGTCCTTAGCCCATACACTACTCCTGGTGCAATGCAGTCTGGTAGAAGTAATTCCTGTGTTTACCTTAGAGTTGGATGTTGACTCGAGGAAGCAGAGTCTGTTTCCAAAGCCCTCTGCTGCCAGACACAGCTTCTGCTGCTCCTTGTGGACTGTGGCAGAACACTGCAGGACCACCTCGTCATCCTGGGAGACACAGAGACAGAAAGTAGCTGTTATAACCACAACAGAAAACACTGTGGGGTAGAGAGACACGAAGCAGAACCCGTAAAAGAACCAGGACACAGAAACATAGCAGAGAACAACACATCGATAACAACCACCACAGCCTTGTCATCCTAAACAATCTACAGCCTGTGCTGTAGTTTCTAAGATGTGTGACTTACAGAGTCGAGCCTGCTCCAGGGTGGACGCCTGCCAGCCCAGCCGTCTGTAATGACTAACAAGGGCCAAAGGGGCTCTTTTCACCTGCTCCAGGGTGGACGCCTGCCAGCCCAGCCGTCTGTAATGACTATCACCTGCTCCAGGGTGGACGCCTGCCAGCCCAGCCGTCTGTAATGACTAACAAGGGCCAAAGGGGGCTCTTTTCAACCGAGTAACT
>CM062473.1:107057431-107077431 GCA_031479575.1 Coregonus ussuriensis | reverse complement strand
TGATCATGGTTCACACATACCAACACAGTCATGAAGAGGGCACCGATGCCTCTTCCCCCTCAGGAGGCTGAAAAGATTCAGCAAGTAGCTACAGTAGGTATTATATTAATAACAGTAGGTATTATATTAATAACAGGAGGTATTATATTAATAACAGAAGGTATTATATTAATAACAGTAGGTATTATATTAATAACAGTAGGTATTATATTAATAACAGTAGGTATTATATTAATAACAGTAGGTATTATATTAATAACAGCAGGTATTATATTAATAACAGAAGGTATTATATTAATAACAGTAGGTATTATATTAATAACAGTAGGTATTATATTAATAACAGTAGGTATTATATTAATAACAGCAGGTATTATATTAATAACAGTATCTACAGTAGGTATTATATAAATAACAGTAGCTACAGGAGGTATTATATTAATAACAGGAGGTATTATATTAATAACAGTAGGTATTATATTAATAACAGTAGGTATTATATTAATAACAGTATCTACAGTAGGTATTATATAAATAACAGTAGCTACAGGAGGTATTATATTAATAACAGGAGGTATTATATTAATAACATTAGGTATTATATTAATAACAGCAGGTATTATATAAATAACAGTATCTACAGTAGGTATTATATTAATAACAGTAGGTATTATATTAATAACAGTAGGTATTATATTAATAACAGTAGCTACAGTAGGTATTATATTAATAACAGGAGGTATTATATTAATAACAGTAGGTATTATATTAATAACATTAGGTATTATATTAATAACAGGAGGTATTATATTAATAACAGTAGGTATTATATTAATAACATTAGGTATTATATTAATAACAGTAGGTATTATATTAATAACATTAGGTATTATATTAATAACAGCAGGTATTATATTAATAACAGTATGTATTATATTAATAACAGTAGGTATTATATTAATAACAGTAGGTATTATATTAATAACAGGAGGTATTATATTAATAACATTAGGTATTATATTAATAACAGTAGGTATTATATAAATAACAGTATCTACAGTAGGTATTATATTAATAACAGTAGGTATTATATTAATAACAGTAGGTATTATATTAATAACAGTAGCTACAGTAGGTATTATATTAATAACAGTAGGTATTATATAAATAACAATAGCTACAGTAGGTATTATATTAATAACAGTAGCTACAGGAGGTATTCTATTAATAACAGTAGGTATTATATTAATAACAGTAGGTATTATATTAATAACAGTAGGTATTATATTAATAACAGGAGGTATTATATTAATAACAGTAGGTATTATATTAATAACATTAGGTATTATATTAATAACAGTAGGTATTATATTAATAACAGGAGGTATTATATTAATAACAGTAGGTATTATATTAATAACAGGAGGTATTATATTAATAACAGTAGGTATTATATTAATAACATTAGGTATTATATTAATAACAGCAGGTATTATATTAATAACAGTAGGTATTATATTAATAACAGTAGGTATTATATAAATAACAGTATCTACAGTAGGTATTATATTAATAACAGTAGGTATTATATTAATAACAGTAGGTATTATATTAATAACAGTAGCTACAGTAGGTATTATATTAATAACAGTAGGTATTATATAAATAACAATAGCTACAGTAGGTATTATATTAATAACAGTAGCTACAGGAGGTATTATATTAATAACAGTAGGTATTATATTAATAACAGGAGGTATTATATTAATAACAGTAGCTACAGGAGGTATTATATTAATAACAGTAGGTATTATATTAATAACAGGAGGTATTATATTAATAACAGTAGCTACAGGAGGTATTATATTAATAACAGTAGGTATTATATTAATAACAGTAGGTATTATATTAATAACAGTAGCTACAGGAGGTATTATATTAATAACAGTAGGTATTATATTAATAACAGTAGGTATTATATTAATAACAGTAGCTACAGTAGGTATTATATTAATAACAGGAGGTATTATATTAATAACAGTAGCTACAGGAGGTATTATATTAATAACAGTAGGTATTATATTAATAACAGGAGGTTTTATATTAATAACAGGAGGTATTATATTATTAACAGGAGGTATTATATTAATAACAGGAGGTATTATATTAATAACAGTAGCTACAGGAGGTGTTATATTAATAACAGTAGGTATTATATTAATAACAGGAGGTATTATATTAATAACAGTAGCTACAGGAGGTGTTATATTAATAACAGGAGGTATTATATTAATAACAGGAGGTATTATATTAATAACAGGAGGTATTATATTAATAACAGTAGGTATTATATTAATAACAGGAGGTATTATATTAATTGCAGTAGCTACAGGAGGTATTATATTAATAACAGTAGGTATTATATTAATAACAGTAGGTATTATATTAATAACAGTAGTTATTATATTAATAACAGTAGGTATTATATTAATAACAGTAGGTATTATATTAATAACAGTAGCTACAGGAGGTATTATATTAATAACAGTAGCTACAGGAGGTATTATATTAATAACAGTAGGTATTATATTAATAACAGTAGCTACAGGAGGTATTATATTAATAACAGTAGGTATTATATTAATAACAGTAGCTACAGGAGGTATTATATTAATAACAGTAGCTACAGGAGGTATTATATTAATAACAGTAGCTACAGGAGGTATTATATTAATAACAGTAGCTACAGGAGGTCAGTGCCACATAAGCAGGGTGTGACAGAGAGACGATACTAATCGTATACTAATCCTATTTACAGTAAGATCCAGTAACCTTGCCGTGTGTGTGTGGTATTAATGGACAGTGGCCCAGAAGCTCTTCACACAATAGTGTCCTCAATAACCCGGTGACAGTAGACAGGCTACTACACTAGACAGGCTACTACACTAGACAGGCTACTATACTAGACAGGCTACTACACTAGACAGGCTACTATACTAGACAGGCTACTATACTAGACATGCTACTACACTAGACAGGCTACTATATTAGACAGGCTACTATACTAGACATGCTACTACACTAGACAGGCTACTATACTAGACAGGCTACTACACACTAGACAGGCTACTATACTAGACATGCTACTACACTAGACAGGCTACTATACTAGACAGGCTATTACACAAGACAGGCTACTATACTAGACAGGTTACTACACTAGACAGGCTACTACACTAGACAGGCTACTACACTAGACAGGCTACTATACTAGACAGGCTACTACACACTAGACAGGCTACTATACTAGACAGGCTACTATACTAGACAGGCTACTACACTAGACAGGCTATTACACTAGACAGGCTACTATACTAGACAGGTTACTACACTAGACAGGCTACTACACTAGACAGGCTACTACACTAGACAGGCTACTATACTAGACAGGCTACTATACTAGACAGGCTACTACACACTAGACAGGCTACTATACTAGACAGGCTACTATACTAGACAGGCTACTACACTAGACAGGCTACTACACTAGACAGGCTACTATACTAGACAGGCTACTATACCAGACAGGCTACTACACACTAGACAGGCTACTACACACTAGATAGGCTACTACACTAGACAGGCTACTACACTAGACAGGCTACTATACTAGACAGGCTACTATACTAGACAGGCTACTATACTAGACAGGCTATTACACTAGACAGGCTACTATACTAGACAGGCTACTACACTAGACAGGCTACTATACTAGACAGGCTACTATACTAGACAGGCTACTACACTAGACAGGCTACTATACTAGACAGGCTACTATACCAGACATGCTACTACACACTAGACAGGCTACTACACACTAGATAGGCTACTACACTAGACAGGCTACTACACACTAGACAGGCTACAATACTAGCAGTAGACACAAAGTCACATGAGTAAACTCTAGATGGGTGCTGCAGGGAGGGATGCTGTTAAAAATAAAAGCTAGACTAGAGGAGCACGGAATCAAATCCTATCTATCCTGACTATGCTTTAATCACGATTTAGATCGGATGAGACAGTTTCACAAGCACAGACACGAACATATCCAGAAAAACACATACAGTGTATAGACATGCACGTCACTCACACTCACTCACTCATACCCAGGCGTAGGCACACAGACACACACACACACACACACACACACACACACACACACAGAGAGCGTTACACACACACACACACACACACAGAGAGAGAGAGAGCATTACACACACACACACATGCACACAGATATACACACTCATAACAGTAAACACACAGAAGTGCTGTAAGCTAGTGACTGCATTCTAAGCTCCTTAGCAGCTAAACATAAATACTATACATCTCTGGATATTATCCAGTTAATTATCAACCTGTCAGCTCAGTTATCATACAGCTACATTACACCATCTCTAATCCTGCTAGGATACTTTTTTTTAGAGCTAAAGTAGAGCGTGCAGTTAAATAGGGAATTAGAGTTGGCGATGATGCTATGCAGTATATAGCTAACTCTATCAACCATGATGCTATGCTAGCGCATAGCTAGCTCTATCAACCATGATGCTAAGACATAGCTATGGTGCTATGCTAGTACATAGCTATCTCTATCAACCATGATGCTATGCTAGTACATAGCTAGCTCTATCAACCATGATGCTAGCACACAGCTATCTCTATCAACCATGATGCTAGTACATAGCTAGCTCTATCACCCATGATGCTATGCTAGTACAACGCTAGCTCAATCCACCATGATGCTAGTACATAGCTAGCTCTATCACCCATGATGCTAGTACATAGCTAGCTCTATCACCCATGATGCTAGTACATAGCTAGCTCTATCAACCATGATGCTATGCTAGTACAAAGCTAGCTCAATCCACCATGATGCTATGCTAGATAGCTCTATCAAGCATGATGCTATGACATAGCTATCTCTATCAACCATGATGATATGCTAGTACATAGCTAGCTCTATAAACCATGATGCTATCCTAGCACATAGCTAGCTCTATAAACCATGATGCTATCCTAGCACATAGCTAGCTCTATAAACCATGATGCTAGTACATACACTATATATATAAAAGTATGTGGACACACCTTCAAATTAGTGGATTCTGCTATTTCAGCCAAACCAGTTGCTGACAGGTGTATAAAATCGAGCACACAGCCATGCAGTTTCCATAGACAAACATTGGCAGTAGAATGGCCTTACTGATGAGCTCAGTGACTTTCAACATGGCACCGTCATAGGATGCCACCTTTCCAACAAGTCAGTTCGTCAAATTTCTGCCCTGCTAGAGCTGCCCCAGTCAACTGTAAGTGCTGTTATTGTGAAGTGGAAACGTCTAGGAGCAACAAAGGCTCAGCCGCGAAGTTGTAGGTCACACAAGCTCACAGAACGGGACCGCCGAGTGCTGAAGCGCGTAGAGGGTAAAAATAGTCTGTCCTCGGTTGCAACACTCACTACCGAGTTCCAAACTGCCTCTGGAAGCAACGTCAGCACAAGAACTGTTCGTCGGGAACTTCATGAAATGGGTTTCCATGGCCGAGCAGCCGCACACAAGCCTAAGATCACCATGCGCAATGCCAAGCGTCGGCTGGAGTGGTGTAAAGCTCGCCACCATTGGACTCTGGAGCAGTGGAAACGCGTTCTCTGGAGTGATGAATCACGCTCTGCCATCTGGAAGTCCGACGGACGAATCCGGGTTTGGAGGATGCCAGAGAACGCTACCTGCGCCAATGCATCGTTTAGTGGAGGAGGAATAATGGTCTGGGGCTGTTTTTCATGGTTCGGGCTAGGCCCCTTAGTTCCAGCGAAAAGAAATCTTAACACTACAGCATACAATGACATTCTAGACAATTCTGTGCTTCCAACTTTGTGGCAACAGTTTGGGGAAGATCCTGTTTCAGCATGACAATGCCCCCGTGCACAAAGCGAGGTCCATACAGAAATGGTTTGTCGAGATCGGTGTGGAAGAAGTTGACTGGCCTGCACAGAGCCCTGACCTCAACCCCATCGAACACCTTTGGGATGAATTGGAACGCCGACTGCGAGCCAGGCCTAATCGCCCATTAGTGAGTTCGCCCATCAGTGCCCGAACTCACTAATGCTCTTGTGGCTGAATGGAAGCAAGTCCCCACAGTAATGTTCCAACATCTAGTGGAAAGCCTTCCCAGAAGAGTGGAGGCTGTTATAGCAGCAAAGGGGGGACCAACTCCATATTAATGCCCATGATTTTGGAATGAGATGTTCGACAAGCATACTTTTGGTCATGTAGTATAGCTATCTCTATCAACCATGATGCTATGCTAGCACATCGCTAGCTCTATCAACCATGATGCTATGGTAGTACATAGCTAACTATATCAGCCATGAATTAAAGGTGGGAGTTGATAGCAGCATGCCAGCATATTTAGCCTAACTGCTCTCAGCAGGAATATAGCATTTTTATGAGTATGAGAATGACAGCATCATGCTAGAGCATAGCTAAAACTCTATAAACTATGCGGTTAAACAGAGGATTTGGTGGGAGATGATAGCATGCATGCATGCTAGTGCATAGTTAGCTAGTTCCTCTCAGCATGGGCTGGATGGGCTAGCATGCTAGTGCATAGTTAGCTAGTTCCTCTCAGCATGTGCTGGATGGGCTAGCATGCTAGTGCATAGTTAGCTAGTTCCTTTCAGCATGAGCTGGATGGGCTAGCATGCTAGTGCATAGTTAGCTAGTTCCTCTCAGCAGGGGCTAGGTGGGCTAGCAGCTAGTGCATAGTTAGCAAGTTCCTCTCAGCAGGGGCTAGGTGGGCTAGCAGCTAGTGCATAGTTAGCAAGTTCCTCTCAGCAGGGGCTAGGTGGGCTAGCAGCTAGTGCATAGTTAGCTAGTTCCTCTCAGCAGGGGCTAGGTGGGCTAGCAGCTAGTGCATAGTTAGCTAGTTCCTCTCAGCAGGGGCTAGGTGGGCTAGCAGCTAGTGCATAGTTAGCTAGTTCCTCTCAGCAGGGGCTAGGTGGGCTAGCAGCTAGTGCATAGTTAGCTAGTTCCTCTCAGCAGGGGCTAGGTGGGCTAACAGCTAGTGCATAGTTAGCTAGTTCCTCTCAGCAGGGGCTAGGTGGGATAGCAGCTAGTGCATAGTTAGCTAGTTCCTCTCAGCAGGGGCTAGATGGGCTAGCAGCTAGTGCATAGTTAGCTAGTTCCTCTCAGCAGGGGCTAGGTGGGATAGCAGCTAGTGCATAGTTAGCTAGTTCCTCTCAGCAGGGGCTAGGTGGGCTAGCAGCTAGTGCATAGTTAGCTAGTTCCTCTCAGCAGGGGCTAGGTGGGCTAGCAGCTAGTGCATAGTTAGCTAGTTCCTCTCAGCAGGGGCTAGGTGGGATAGCAGCTAGTGCATAGTGAGCTAGTTCCTCTCAGCAGGGGCTAGGTGGGATAGCAGCTAGCTAACAGGATCATGTAATGGAGCGTTCAGAATAGCTCATCAGCCTCCACTGTCACCTTGCCTGTGGGAGGCTTACAGAGAGAGCAGCACCTGTGGCAAACACACACACACAAGCGCAAACACACACACACAAGCGCAAACACACACACACACACACACACACACACACAAGCACAAACACGCACACACACACAAACACAAGCGCAAAGAAAAGCACAAAAATACGCTTGTGCTCAAACATACAGACACATGATCACACTCGGAAGCAAACATAGACGCATCCACACATCACACACGCCCACCCATATCCTACACTCTCATAAGACATGCCAGGCAGAATCACAGTGGGGTGAGAGAAAGGCTCTTCTGGAGAAACAGGCTTCCTAGAAAACACCAGAGACACAGAGATAGAGAGGGGGGGGGGGGGGGGGGGGGGGGGTGATTCCATAGTTACATTCCAGAAACATTTAATTACCTTTATCTACGTCCTCATAAACTAAATAATTGGTTCAGTTCTCTTTTTTTATGGACTATAGTAGACGTTTTCATTGTCTTTGGGAGAGAAAGAGAGACAGGAAGAGAGGAGTGACGCAGAGAGAGAGAGAGAGACAGAGAGACAGAGAGCGAGACAAAGAGAGAGAGAGAGACAGAGAGAGAGAAAGAGAGAGAGAGAACGAGAGACAGAGAGAGCGAGAGAGTGAGAGAGCGAGCGAGAGAGAGCGAGAGCGAGAGAGAGAGTGAGAGAGAGAGAGAGCGAGAGCGCGAGAGAGAGAGCGAGAGAGAGCGAGAGAGAGAGCAAGAGACAGAGAGAGAGCGAGAGACAGAAAGAGAGAGAGACAGAAAGAGAGAAAGAGAGAGACAGAGACGATGCTTGCTGAATCATCCGCAGCCTATTAGCTGCTACCACTTGTCACCACCCTCATGTCATACTCACTCTCACACACGCAGCACCACAAAAACTACCACCAAGGAAGGGTTGAGGGAGAGTTAGAGAGTAAACAAATTGGGATTCTCTTTCTCTCTCTAACTCGGTCTCCATCTTGACTCTCTCTCTCTCTCTCTCTCTCTCTCTCTCTCTCTCTCTCTCTCTCTCTCTCTCTCTCTCTCTCTCTCTCTCTCTCTCTCTCTCTCTCTCTCTCTCTCTCTCTCTCTCTCTCTCTCTCTCTCTCTCTCTCTCTCTCTCTCTCTCTCTCTCTCTCTCTCTCTCTCTCTCATCCATTTTAGAATAAGGCCGTAACGTCACAAAATGTGGAAAAAGTCAAGGGGTCTGAATACTTTCAGAAGGCACTGTAAGTTTATTTATTTTCCCTTTTGTACTTTAACTATTTGCACATCGTTACAACACTGTATATAGACATAATATGACATTTGAAATGTCTCTATTATTTTGGAACTTGTGTGAGTGTAATGTTTACTGGTCATTTTTATTGCTTATTTCACTTTTGTTTATTATGTATTTCACTTGCTTTGGCAATGTTAACATATGTTTCCCACGTCAATAAAGTCCCTTGAATTGAATTGAATTGGGAGAGCTAACCAGCTAGCCAGCTAGCCAAGAGGAACCCAGAGGAGAAAAAAGTGCAAAACTCCGTCAGCAACCTCGAAAAGCGAGTAGCTAAGAAGATAACTGTAGAGAACTAGAAGAGAGAACAGTCAGCTATTTTCTTGGTATTTTACTAAATTTAGGAGAGAAACCGCTAAACTAGGCTAGGCTAGAAACTAAAAAGAGCACTGGGCAGTTAGAATTTCTCTCCCCTTTCTGATGAGTGCAGCAGCATCCTCTGCCCCTCCCCCCACCAAACTGCAGCAGTATAACAGCACCCCCTCCCCCACAGAACAGCAGCCCTGTGAGGACATGCCCCCACTCCTCCTACACAGAGGCCATTCCAATATACTACCCCCCAGAGGCCAAAAACTATCATGCACGCAAACAGCAAAAAGCACAAACTTTTGAGGGAGAGACCAGAGACACTGTTTGCAGACCTATACAAGAACGATGATGTCAGCAACCTAATTGTCTTCACAGAGCAGCCAAGTGCATGGCGCTGGGCAGTAAAGGCCCCCTCGGGCAAAACAGAGGGAATTTGTAATGGATGGAAAGTCCACTTTCAGGGACTGTCCCCCCACCCTGAGTGAGACACAGAGCACCCCCACTCCAGGCTGCCCCACAGATGAGCAGTCCCCAGAGGAGAGTGACACCCCCAGTTTAGAACAGCCATCTCTACACAGCATCATCAGCAACCTGACGAAGAAGTTGTCCCTGATGGAGGTAGAGCCCCCTGATGGAGGAAGAGCCCCCTGATGGAGGTAGAGCCCCCCGATGGAGGTAGAGCCCCCTGATGAAGGTAGAGCCCCCTGATGGAGGAAGAGCCCCCTGAGGGAAGTTGAGCCACCTGATGTAGAGCCCCCTGATGAAGGTAGAGCCCCCAGATGGAGTTAGAGCCCCCTGATTGAGGTTGAGCCCCCTGATGGAGGTAGAGCCCCCTGATGGAGGTAGAGCCCCCTGATGAAGGTAGAGCCCCCTGATGGAGTTGGAACCCCCTGATTGAGGAAGAGCCCCCTGATGTAGGAAGAGCCCCCAGATGGAGGTAGAGCCCCCTGGTGGAGGTAGAGCCCCCTGATGAAGGTAGAGCCAGCAGGAGAGGGTGGCTTCATCACTGAGGAGTAATGACCTGGGGGCCCAGCAGGAGAGGGTGGCTACATCACTGAGGAGTAAGGACCTGGGGACCCAGCAGGAGAGGGTGGCTACATCACTGAGTAATGACCTGGGGGCCCAGCAGGAGAGGGTGGCTACATCACTGAGTAAGGACCTGGGGGCCCAGCAGGAGAGGGTGGCTACATCACTGAGGAGTAATGACCTGGGGACCAGCAGGAGAGGGTGGCTACATCACTGAGGAGTAATGACCTGGGGGCCCAGCAGGAGAGGGTGGCTACATCACTGAGGAGTAATGACCTGGGGGCCCAGCAGGAGAGGGTGGCTACATCACTGAGTAAGGACCTGGGGGCCCAGCAGGAGAGGGTGGCTACATCACTGAGGAGTAATGACCTGGGGGCCCAGCAGGAGAGGGTGGCTACATCACTGAGTAATGACCTGGGGACCCAGCAGGAGAGGGTGGCTACATCACTGAGGAGTAAGGACCTGGGGACCCAGCAGGAGAGGGTGGCTACATCACTGAGTAATGACCTGGGGGCCCAGCAGGAGAGGGTGGCTACATCACTGAGTAAGGACCTGGGGGCCCAGCAGGAGAGGGTGGCTACATCACTGAGGAGTAATGACCTGGGGGCCCAGCAGGAGAGGGTGGCTACATCACTGAGGAGTAATGACCTGGGGGCCCAGCAGGAGAGGGTGGCTACATCACTGAGGAGTAAGGACCTGGGGGCCCAGCAGGAGAGGGTGGCTACATCACTGAGGAGTAATGACCTGGGGGCCCAGCAGGAGAGGGTGGCTACATCACTGAGTAAGGACCTGGGGGCCCAGCAGGAGAGGGTGGCTACATCACTGAGGAGTAATGACCTGGGGGCCCAGCAGGAGAGGGTGGCTACATCACTGAGGAGTAATGACCTGGGGGCCCAGCAGGAGAGGGTGGCTACATCACTGAGTAAGGACCTGGGGGCCCAGCAGGAGAGGGTGGCTACATCACTGAGGAGTAATGACCTGGGGGCCCAGCAGGAGAGGGTGGCTACATCACTGAGGAGTAATGACCTGGGGGCCCAGCAGGAGAGGGTGGCTACATCACTGAGTAAGGACCTGGGGACCCAGCAGGAGAGGGTGGCTACATCACTGAGGAGTAATGACCTGGGGGCCCAGCAGGAGAGGGTGGCGTGGCTACATCACTGAGGAGTAATGACCTGGGGGCCCAGCAGGAGAGGGTGGCTACATCACTGAGGAGTAATGACCTGGGGGCCCAGCAGGAGAGGGTGGCTACATCACTGAGGAGTAATGACCTGGGGGCCCAGCAGGAGAGGGTGGCTACATCACTGAGGAGTAATGACCTGGGGGCCCAGCAGGAGAGGGTGGCTACATCACTGAGGAGTAATGACCTGGGGACCCAGCAGGAGAGGGTGGCTACATCACTGAGGAGTAATGACCTGGGGGCCCAGCAGGAGAGGGTGGCTACATCACTGAGTAATGACCTGGGGGCCCAGCAGGAGAGGGTGGCTACATCACTGAGGAGTAATGACCTGGGGGCCCAGCAGGAGAGGGTGGCTACATCACTGAGGAGTAATGACCTGGGGGCCCAGCAGGAGAGGGTGGCTACATCACTGAGTAATGACCTGGGGGTCCAGCAGGAGAGGGTGGCTACATCACTGAGGAGTAATGACCTGGGGGCCCAGCAGGAGAGGGTGGCTACATCACTGAGTAATGACCTGGGGGCCCAGCAGGAGAGGGTGGCTACATCACTGAGTAATGACCTGGGGGCCCAGCAGGAGAGGGTGGCTACATCACTGAGTAATGACCTGGGGGCCCAGCAGGAGAGGGTGGCTACATCACTGAGTAAGGACCTGGGGGCCCAGCAGGAGAGGGTGGCTACATCACTGAGGAGTAATGACCTGGGGACCAGCAGGAGAGGGTGGCTACATCACTGAGGAGTAATGACCTGGGGGCCCAGCAGGAGAGGGTGGCTACATCACTGAGGAGTAATGACCTGGGGACCAGCAGGAGAGGGTGGCTACATCACTGAGGAGTAATGACCTGGGGGCCCAGCAGGAGAGGGTGGCTACATCACTGAGTAAGGACCTGGGGACCCAGCAGGAGAGGGTGGCTACATCACTGAGGAGTAATGACCTGGGGGCCCAGCAGGAGAGGGTGGCTACATCACTGAGTAAGGACCTGGGGGCCCAGCAGGAGAGGGTGGCTACATCACTGAGGAGTAAGGACCTGGGGGCCCAGCAGGAGAGGGTGGCTACATCACTGAGTAATGACCTGGGGGCCCAGCAGGAGAGGGTGGCTACATCACTGAGTAATGACCTGGGGGCCCAGCAGGAGAGGGTGGCTACATCACTGAGTAATGACCTGGGGGCCCAGCAGGAGAGGGTGGCTACATCACTGAGGAGTAATGACCTGGGGGCCCAGCAGGAGAGGGTGGCTACATCACTGAGTAATGACCTGGGGGCCCAGCAGGAGAGGGTGGCTACATCACTGAGTAATGACCTGGGGGCCCAGCAGGAGAGGGTGGCTACATCACTGAGTAATGACCTGGGGGCCCAGCAGGAGAGGGTGGGGTGGCTACATCACTGAGTAATGACCTGGGGGCCCAGCAGGAGAGGGTGGCTACATCACTGAGTAATGACCTGGGGGCCCAGCAGGAGAGGGTGGCTACATCACTGAGTAATGACCTGGGGGCCCAGCAGGAGAAGGTTTCCCCAACACTGTGGTGTCCACTCTCCTCCAGAGAACAGACTTTCACCCCGCCTCTATACAACACATCAACGCCAGCCATTCCTGGGACTGTGCCCTGCACCTGGCCTACCATCCTACCCTCCACCTGGCCTACCATCCTACCCTCCACCTGGCCTACCATCCTACCCTCCACCTGGCCTACCATCCTACCCTCCACCTGGCCTACCATCCTACCCTCCACCTGGCCTACCATCCTACCCTCCACCTGGCCTACCATCCTACCCTGCACCTGGCCTACCATCCTACCCTGCACCTGGCCTACCATCCTACCCTCCACCTGGACTGCCTCTATGACCACGTACATCTATACAAAGAGGTAGTCCCCACCTCCGCCTGGACACTGAAGAACGTGGCCCTAGGACGCCAGCCCACCACATCCAACAGGAGCATCAGACCAGCCCCCCACCCCGCAGAGACCATTACATTTACATTTAAGTCATTTAGCAGACGCTCTTATCCAGAGCGACTTACAGTTAGTGAGTGCATACATTATTTTTTTTATTTTTCATACTGGCCCCCCGTGGGAAACGAACCCACAACCCTGGCGTTGCAAACGCCATGCTCTACCAACTGAGCTACATCCCTGCCGGCCATTCCCTTCCCTACCCTGGACGACGCTGGGCCAATTGTGCGCCGCCCCATGGGTCTCCCGGTCGCGGCCGGCTACGACAGAGCCTGGATTCGAACCAGGATCTCTAGTGGCACAGCCCCCAACCCAGCAGACCAGCCCCACACCCCGCAGAGACTAGCCCCCCAACCCAGAGATAAGTAAAGCCGACCACACCACACCACCCCCGTCACCAACCCCCACACAGTCCCCCACAACCAGCTGAAATCCTCCCAAACTTGCTACAGATGCCCCTCCTATGGGCTTCACCAGGCCAGGCCTGAGCCACTCCTGCCCCCCTCAGCACCTCCACCCAGGCAACAGGATCCTTACCCAGGCAGACAGAGCTACGCAGAGGCTGTCAGAAGAGTAACAGGAACACTGGGTCTGTACATAGTCAATGGAAGGCTACAGGGAACTGGAACACTGGGTCTGTACATAGTCAATGGAACGCTACAGGGGACTGGAACACTGGGTCTGTACATAGTCAATGGAAGACTACAGGGGACTGGAACACTGGGTCAGTACATAGTCAATGGAAGGCTACAGGGGACTGGAACACTGGGTCAGTACATAGTCAATGGAAGGCTACAGGGGACTGGAACACTGGGTCTGTACATAGTCAATGGAAGACTACAGGGGACTGGAACACTGGGTCTGTACATAGTCAATGGAAGGAAAAAAAGACTACAGGGGACTGGAACACTGGGTCTGTACATAGTCAATGGAACGCTACAGGGGACTGGAAACACTGGGTCTGTACATAGTCAATGGAAGGCTATACATAGTCAATGGAAGGCTACAGGGGACTGGAACACTGGGTCTGTACATAGTCAATGGAAGGCTACAGGGGACTGGAACACTGGGTCTGTACATAGTCAATGGAAGGCTATACATAGTCAATGGAAGGCTACAGGGTACTGGAACACTGGGTCTGTACATAGTCAATGGAAGGCTACAGGGGACTGGAACACTGGGTCTGTACATAGTCAATGGAAGGCTACAGGGGACTGGAACACTGGGTCTGTACATAGTCAATGGAAGGCTACAGGGGACTGGAACACTGGGTCTGTACATAGTCAATGGAAGACTACAGGGAACTGGAACACTGGGTCTGTACATAGTCAATGGAAGACTACAGGGGACTGGAACACTGGGTCTGTACTTAGTCAACGGAAGGCTACAGGGGACTGGAACACTGGGTCTGTACTTAGTCAACGGAAGGCTACAGGGGACTGGAACACTGGGTCTGTACATAGTCAACGGAAGGCTACAGGGGACTGGAACACTGGGTCTGTACTTAGTCAACGGAAGGCTACAGGGGACTGGAACACTGGGTCTGTACATAGTCAACGGAAGGCTACAGGGGACTGGAACACTGGGTCTGTACATAGTCAATGGAAGACTACAGGGGACTGGAACACTGGGTCTGTACATAGTCAATGGAAGGCTATACAAAGTCAATGGAAGGCTACAGGGGACTGGAACACTGGGTCTGTACATAGTCAATGGAAGGCTACAGGGGACTGGAACACTGGGTCTGTACATAGTCAATGGAAGGCTACAGGGGACTGGAACACTGGGTCTGTACATAGTCAATGGAAGGCTACAGGGGACTGGAACACTGGGTCTGTACATAGTCAATGGAAGGCTATACATAGTCAATGGAAGGCTACAGGGGACTGGAACACTGGGTCTGTACATAGTCAATGGAAGGCTACAGGGGACTGGAACACTGGGTCTGTACATAGTCAATGGAAGACTACAGGGAACTGGAACACTGGGTCTGTACATAGTCAATGGAAGACTACAGGGGACTGGAACACTGGGTCTGTACTTAGTCAACGGAAGGCTACAGGGGACTGGAACACTGGGTCTGTACTTAGTCAACGGAAGGCTACAGGGGACTGGAACACTGGGTCTGTACATAGTCAATGGAAGGCTATACATAGTCAATGGAAGGCTACAGGGGACTGGAACACTGGGTCTGTACATAGTCAATGGAAGGCTACAGGGGACTGGAACACTGGGTCTGTACATAGTCAATGGAAGGCTACAGGGGACTGGAACACTGGGTCTGTACATAGTCAATGGAAGGCTACAGGGGACTGGAACACTGGGTCTGTACATAGTCAATGGAAGACTACAGGGGACTGGAACACTGGGTCTGTACATAGTCAATGGAAGGCTACAGGGGACTGGAACACTGGGTCTGTACTTAGTCAATGGAAGACTACAGGGGACTGGAACACTGGGTCTGTACATAGTCAATGGAAGACTACAGGGGACTGGAACACTGGGTCTGTACATAGTCAATGGAAGACTACAGGGGACTGGAACACTGGGTCTGTACATAGTCAATGGAAGACTACAGGGGACTGGAACACTGGGTCTGTACATAGTCAATGGAAGGCTACAGGGGACTGGAACACTGGGTCTGTACATAGTCAATGGAAGGCTACAGGGGACTGGAACACTGGGTCTGTACATAGTCAATGGAAGACTACAGGGGACTGGAACACTGGGTCTGTACTTAGTCAACGGAAGACTACAGGGGACTGGAACACTGGGTCTGTACATAGTCAATGGAAGGCTACAGGGGACTGGAACACTGGGTCTGTACATAGTCAATGGAAGGCTACAGGGGACTGGAACACTGGGTCTGTACATAGTCAATGGAAGACTACAGGGGACTGGAACACTGGGTCTGTACTTAGTCAACGGAAGGCTACAGGGGACTGGAACACTGGGTCTGTACATAGTCAATGGAAGACTACAGGGGACTGGAACACTGGGTCTGTACTTAGTCAACTGAAGGCTACAGGGGACTGGAACACTGGGTCTGTACATAGTCAATGGAAGACTACAGGGGACTGGAACACTGGGTCTGTACATAGTCAATGGAAGGCTATACATAGTCAATGGAAGGCTACAGGGGACTGGAACACTGGGTCTGTACATAGTCAATGGAAGGCTACAGGGGACTGGAACACTGGGTCTGTACATAGTCAATGGAAGGCTACAGGGGACTGGAACACTGGGTCTGTACATAGTCAATGGAAGGCTATACATAGTCAATGGAAGGCTACAGGGTACTGGAACACTGGGTCTGTACATAGTCAATGGAAGGCTACAGGGGACTGGAACACTGGGTCTGTACATAGTCAATGGAAGGCTACAGGGGACTGGAACACTGGGTCTGTACATAGTCAATGGAAGACTACAGGGGACTGGAACACTGGGTCTGTACTTAGTCAACGGAAGGCTACAGGGGACTGGAACACTGGGGCTGTAAAGGGTCAATGGAAGGCTACAGGGGACTGGAACACTGGGTCTGTACTTAGTCAACGGAAGGCTACAGGGGACTGGAACACTGGGTCTGTACATAGTCAACGGAAGGCTACAGGGGACTGGAACACTGGGTCTGTACATAGTCAATGGAAGACTACAGGGGACTGGAACACTGGGTCTGTACATAGTCAATGGAAGACTACAGGGGACTGGAACACTGGGTCTGTACATAGTCAATGGAAGACTACAGGGGACTGGAACACTGGGTCTGTACATAGTCAATGGAAGACTACAGGGGACTGGAACACTGGGTCTGTACATAGTCAATGGAAGGCTACAGGGGACTGGAACACTGGGTCTGTACATAGTCAATGGAACGCTACAGGGGACTGGAACACTGGGTCTGTACATAGTCAATGGAAGACTACAGGGGACTGGAACACTGGGTCTGTACATAGTCAATGGAAGACTACAGGGGACTGGAACACTGGGTCTGTACATAGTCAATGGAAGACTACAGGGGACTGGAACACTGGGTCTGTACATAGTCAATGGAAGACTACAGGGGACTGGAACACGGGGTCTGTACATGTGGCTGTACAAAACATATCTTTGTTTGACTAAAGGCCTCCTCATCCCATTTACAGAAGGCACCTAAAAACAATTAAATAAGACAAATAATGAAAAATGGTTTGATTATCTATATTGATATATATTGATTAAAAAATGTATGCACACATGACTGTAAGTCGCTTTGGATAAAAGCGTCTGCTAAATGGCATATTATTTTTATTATATTTATTATCTATACTGATATTGATTGATTATCTATATTGATATATATATATATATATTGATTATCTATATTGATATATATTGATTATCTATATTGATATTTATTGATTATTTTTCAAATATATCAGGAAAGAAACTTAGGAATACAGTATATCCAAATAAAAACGAGCTGCTCCTTCAGTATTGGGAAACCCTTAAAGAATCCAGACAGACTCGCAGAACACAGAGAACCAGAGAGCCAGGATCTGATCCTTCAGTATTGGGAAACCCTTAAAGAATCCAGACAGACTCGCAGAACACAGAGAACCAGAGAGCCAGGATCTGCTCCTTCAGTATTGGGAAACCCTTAAAGAATCCAGACAGACTCGCAGAACACAGAGAACCAGAGAGCCAGGATCTGATCCTTCAGTATTGGGAAACCCTTAAAGAATCCAGACAGACTCGCAGAACACAGAGAACCAGAGAGCCAGGATCTGATCCTTCAGTATTGGGAAACCCTTAAAGAATCCAGACAGACTCGACTCGCAGAACACAGAGAACCAGAGAGCCAGGATCTGATCCTTCAGTATTGGGAAACCCTTAAAGAATCCAGACAGACTCTCAGAACACAGAGAACCAGAGAGCCAGGATCTGATCCTTCAGTATTGGGAAACCCTTAAAGAATCCAGACAGACTCGCAGAACACAGAGAACCAGAGAGCCAGGATCTGCTCCTTCAGTATTGGGAAACCCTTAAAGAATCCAGACAGACTCGCAGAACACAGAGAACCAGAGAGCCAGGATCTGATCCTTCAGTATTGGGAAACCCTTAAAGAATCCAGACAGACTCGCAGAACAACAAAATACAAACCCTCCAACCCAAAAAGGCCTGTGGGTTTGATGGTGTCCTAAATGAAATGATAAAATATACAGACCACAAATTCCAATTGGCTATTCTTAAACTCTTTAGCATCATCCTTAGCTCTGGCATCTTCCCCAATATTTGGAACCAAGGACTGATCACCTCAATCCACAAATGTGGAGACAAATTTGACCCCAATAACTACCGTGGGATATGTGTCAACAGCAACCTTGGGAAAATCCTCTGCATTATCATTAACAGCAGACTCGTACATTTCCTCAGTGAAAGAACTGAGCAAATGTCAAATTGGCTTTTTACCAAATTACCGTACGACAGACCACGTATTCACCCTGACTCTAGGGACTCGTATTTGTTGAGTCAGGGTGTGTATTTTCTGTGTTGTGTTTTGTTAGGTTGATTTTCTATGTTGGATCTAGAATGTCTAGATCTATGTTGGCCTGTGTGGTTCCCAATCAGAGGCAGCTGTAGCTCGTTGTCTCTGATTGGGGCCCATACTTAGGCAGCCTTTTGGCACCTGTTAGTGGTGGGATCTTGTTCCGTGTAAGGTATGTTGTTTGTATGCTACCTTGGACGTCACGTTTCGTTTGTTGTTTTGTCGTATGTTTAGTCATTAATAAATATGAATGCATATCACGCTGCGCCTTGGTCCGTCTCGTCCGTAAACGTTCGTGACAACCACGTATTCACCCTGCACACCCTAATTGACAAACAAACAAAA
Organism: Coregonus ussuriensis; assembly: GCA_031479575.1. Taxonomy (NCBI): domain Eukaryota; kingdom Metazoa; phylum Chordata; class Actinopteri; order Salmoniformes; family Salmonidae; genus Coregonus; species Coregonus ussuriensis. The sequence goes on along the minus strand of CM062473.1, from coordinate 107,058,282 downwards.
CAAAACAAAAGCAAAGTTTTCTCATGCTTTGTTGATTTCAAAAAAGCTTTCGACTCAATTTGGCATGAGGGTCTGCTATACAAATTGATGGAAAGTGGTTTTGGGGGGAAAACATACAACATTATAAAATCCATGTACACAAACCACAAGTGTGCGGTTAAAATTGGCAAAAAACACACACATTTCTTTTAAGGAAATCTTTGACTATGTACAGACTCAGTGAGCATAGCCTTGCTATTGAGAGAGGCCGCCGTAGGCAGACCTGGCTCTCAAGAGAAGACAGGCTATGTGCACACTGCCCACAAAATGAGGTGGAAACTGAGCTGCACTTCCTAACCTCCTGCCAAATGTATGACCATATTAGAGACACATATTTCCCTCAGATTACAGAGATCAACAAATAATTTGAAAAGACATCCAATTTTGATAAACTCCCTAATCTACTGGGTGAAATACCACAGTGTGCCATCACAGCAGCAAGATGTGTGACCTGTTGCCACAAGAAAAGGGCAACCAGTGAAGAACAAACACCATTGCAAATACAACCCATATTTATGTTTATTTATTTTCCCATTTGTACTTTAATTATTTGCACATCGTTACAACACTGTATATATACATAATATGACATTTGAAATGTCTTTATTCTTTTGGAACTTCTGAGTGTAATGTTTACTTTTAATATGTATTGTTTATTTCACTTTTGTTTATTATCTACTTCACTTGCTTTGGCAATGTTAACATATGTTTCCCATGCCAATAAAGCCCTTAAATTGAATTGAATTGAGAGAGGACAGTGATAGTAAAAGGCTTGCAGCAGCCCCATACTCTTGGTATAATCACCAGTCAGC